>CAUYRT010059449.1:0-55013 GCA_963574885.1 Lepilemur ruficaudatus | reverse complement strand
AGTCCAGAGAGTACATACATAGTGCTCCAACTGTACCTACGTACAACCAACACTCCATTTTAAGTGTACAATTAAATGATTTTCAGTGAATTTACCGAGGTGTACAGTTAATCACATAAATCAGTTTTAGAGGAATTCCTTTCCCCATTGAGACCCCTAATTCCGCTCCCCAACTACTTTTCAAGCATATACCACCCCTCCACAGTGCCACCTCACGTCGCTCAGACGTGGGTTTACCCCCTCTTGTATTATCTTGGATTAATCTTGAGCCCATTATTTGAAGTGAGGTGACACAAGACCCGAAGAATGGGCCCCACTTGTACTCGCCATCAAACTGGTATTGACTAATTAACACTGTGGTGCTCAAAGGGTGGGAGAGATTCCTTTTTTTTTTTTTTTACTGGTGCTTCTTCAACTTTTTTTTTTTTATTGGGGGAAAACTACAAAGCATTTACAGTACAATGTTTACAGTCACAATGTGTAGTGAACTGATTTCCCAAAATATATTACCACTCAAGTTGACTTATCTTGTTACATTCAAAAATCTACTCTGTCAAAGACATCTGCACCTCATTCTGTAGTTTTTTGAAGGTCAGTTTTTTATTGTACCCTGTCATGTTTCTAAGAGACATCGCTTTCTCCTCCTGTCTAGAGAGACATGAGGTAGAGTTGACATCAGAGGCTAGTGGCCTTATGGTCTTTGAGAGCTGACCCTCAAGACCTCTCATGTCAGGGAAAAGTAAGGATAGGGTATTGTATGATTTATTTTTTCATGTTGTGGTCTCATGGAAGAGAGTTACCATATAGTATATGTCCATAGGATTTGTAGACCATCCAAGTGGAAAGAGAATTATTTGTGTCTCCGACCTTTCTGTCGCACAGGCATAATAATCGCTCCTATTTTTTTAGGGTGTGGACAGAATATTTGATCTATTTTAACCAGGCATTTTTATCTTTATATCTAGTTTTTATTGTAACTGTTTGTCTTAAATCCTTGACTTTTACAATGGTTATTATAGATGGGTGATTGGGGAAAGATATAAGTATAATGTTGTGAGTTTATTTTTTTAATTTTTTGTTTGATAGTTTATTTTTTTGTTGTTAGATAGGTTATTAGTAAGACTACGTTTTATTTCCCCCTCTCTTTGGTAAAAAATATTTATTTAATGAACTCAAAATCTGGGGAATATGAGTGAAGGTCTCATCTTCTGTAGTTGCTTTTTGTTGGACATGGAAGTTGAGATGTCCTTATCTGAGTTGAGAGTTTATTTGGATTATAAAGGGGGAGGGGGTTGAAAATGGACAGTTTTAAAAGTGGGAGAAGAGGAAGGACAAAAATCATGAAACTGTAAAGACTGTTTTTATCCCTTTTTTTTTAGTTTTAAATGAGTAACTGGCTGTTTCCTGTAGACCTTGAATTTATCACAAAACATAGTTTAGTGAGTTTTATTTTAACGTTAGTAACTCAGTAATTGTAGTTTTAGTCAGCAAAATATATATAGGAAGTTTAATAAATTTTATATTTTAATTTTACAGTAATAGATAGACCCTTTGAGTTTTGAACGCTTATTTTGTTTATTAGTTTAAATATGTGTACAAGAATAGAAATCCAAAAGGCTTTATATGTCTTATAAATTGAGAATAGACAATTTTGTTGTTCTAATCAGAGATTTATCTTTTATTTTAGTTAACTTAATTATATATTAAATCCTTTTGTAAATCTTCCTCCACAAACCATATCTCAACTTGTGTGGACTATCTTTGATATGTTTGGACTTTCTGCTTTTGTCCCAGTTTTTTTTGTATCACCAGTTATTTTTAGAACAAAAATTTTCATGTAAGTTTTCTTTAATATAAAATTATTCTTTTTTTTAATTTTTAAATTTTCCTTACCAGAAATACATTCTCATATATTTAACTTTTTTACATCTCTCTCTCTCCTGCTTACTGGTTTCTTTTATCTTATTATTTTACATTTTTGTTAAAATTATAGTTAGGACTCCAGGCCTAGATAAAGGGAAAAAGAAGGTTGTATGTAAAGTCTCACTTAAGTTTTTCCGAGAGTCTGAGAGAGGAAGTCTGTGGTGTTAAAGGAGTTAAGTGTCTAACTGAATCATAAGATTTTTCCCAGTCTGGGGTAAGGCAATCGGGAAGCACGAAAAGGAATGGGCAAAGACTTCGTCTCCCAGTGGGCAGATCGGCTGCAGAATATATAGGGGGTTTGTATTTTTTTTTTATACTTTCTATGCACTAAGTGTTTTGTTTTATTTTAATTTGTTTTATTTCAGCATATTACGGAGGTACAAATGTTTAGGTTATGTATATTGCCCTTGTCCCATGGAGTCAGAGCTTCAAGCATGTCCATCCCCCAGATGGTGCACACCGCACCTATTAGGTGTGTGTATACCCATCCCCTCTTCCGCCTCCCATCTGCCAAACAGCCGATGAATGTTATTTACTATATATACACTTAAGTGTTGATCAGTTAATACCATTTTGATGGTGAGTACATGTGGTGCTTGTTTTTCCATTCTTGGGATACTTCACTTAGTAGAATGGGTTCTAGCTCTATGCAAGATAATACAAGAGATGCTAGATCGCCAATTTTTTTTATGGCTGAGTAGAATTCCATGGTATACATGTACCACATTTTATTAATCCACTCGTGTATTCACAGGTACTTGAGTTGTTTCCACATCTTTGCGATTATGAATTCTGCTGCCATAAACATTCGAGTGCAGATGTCTTTTTTATAGAGTGTCTTTTTTTCTTTGGGTAAATGCCCAGTAATGGGATTGTTGGATCAAATGGTAGTTCTACTTGTATCTCTTTGAGGTATCTCCATATTACTTTCCACAGAGGTTGTACTAGTTTGCAGTCCCACCAGCAGTGTATGAGTGTTCATATCTCTCCACATCCATGCCAACATTTATTGTTTTGGGATTTTTCGATAAAGGACATTCTCATTAGAGTTAAGTGATATCTCACTGTGGTTTTGATTTGCATTTCCCTGATGATTAGAGATGTTGAGCATTTTTTCATGTTTGTTGGCCATTAGTCTATCTTCTTTTGAAAAGTTTCTGTTCATATCCTTTGCTCAATTTTTCATAGGGTTGTTTGATTTTTCTTGCTAATTTTCCTCAGTTCCATATAGATTCTAGTTATCAGCCCCTTATCAGATGTGTAGCATGCGAATATTTTCTCCCATTCTGTAGGATGTCTGTTTGCTCTCATGATAGTTTCCTTGGCTGTGCAGAAGCTTTTTAATTTGATCAGGTCCCATTTATTTATTTTTGTTGTTGCTGTGATTGCCTTGGGGTCTTCTGCATAAATTCTTTGCCTACGCCAATCTCTATAAGAGTTTTTCCAACATTTTCTTCTAGAATTCTTACAGTTTTCATGCCGTAGGTTTAAGTCTGTTATAAACCATGAGGTGATTTTTGTGAGAGGTGAAAGGTGTGGATCCTGTTTCAGTCTTCTACATGTGGCTATCCAGTTTTCCCAGCACCATTTATTGAATAAGGATTCTTTTCCCCAGTGTATGTTTTCGTCTGCTTTGTCAAAGATTAGATGGCTATATGAGGATGGTTTTATATCTGGGTTCTCAGTTCTGTTCCATTGGTCTATGTCTCTGTTCTTGTGCCAGTACCATGATGTTTTATTTACTATAGCCTTGTAGTATAGCTTGAAGTCTGATAAATTAATGCCTCCCAATTTGTTCTTTTTGCTTAAGATTGCTTTTGCTATATGAAGCAAAAGCTTCTGGTTCCATACGAAGTGTAGAATTATTCTTTCTAGATTTGTGAAAAATGATGTTGGTATTTTAATAGGGATTGCATTGAATCTGTAGATCATTTTGGGTAGTATACACATTCTAACAATATTGATTCTGCTGACCCATGAGTATGGTATGGTTTTCCACCTGTTTACATCCTCTGTTGTTTCCTTCCTCAGTGTTTCATAGTTCTCCCTGTAGGGATCTTTTACCTCCTTAGTTAAATATATTCCTAGGTATTTTACTTTCTTTGTTGCCATTATGAAGGGTATTGAGTCTTTGATTTGGTTCTCAGTTTGACTGTTGTTGGCATATAGAAATGCTACTGATTTCTGTACATTGATTTTGTAACCTGAGACTTTCCTGAATTTGTTTATCAATTCCAGGAGCCTCATAGCAGAATATTTGGGGTTTTCTAGATATAAGATCATATTATCAGAAAAGAGCAATAGTTTGACCTTTTCTATCCCCATTTGAATGCCCTTGATTTCTTTCTCTTGTCTGATTACTCTGGCTAGGACTTCCAGCACTATGTTGAATAGAAGCGGTGATAAAAGGCAACCGTGTCTAACTGGGAGTGCTTTCAATTTTTTCCCATTCAGTATGATGTTGGCTGTGGGTTTGTCATATATGGCTTGTATCATTTTTATGTAGCATCTTTATCATAAAAGGGTGTTGAATTTAGTCGAATGTTTTTGCTGCGCCTATTCAGAGAATATATGGTCATTGTTTTTGCTTCTATTTATGTGGTGAATTAAATTTATATATTTGCATATGTTGAATCATCCCTGCATCTCTGGGATGAAGCCCACTTGGTCATGATGGATTATTTTTTTGATAAACACCTGAATTCGGTTTGCTAGGATTTTGTTGAGAATTTGTATGTCTATATTCATAAGGGATATTGGCCTGTAGTTTTCTTTTTTTGTTGCGTCCTTTACTGGTTTTGGTATCAGGTTGGCTTCATAAAATGTGTTGTGGAGGATTCTTTCCTCCTCGATGTTGTGGAATAATTTGTGCAGGATAGGCACCAGTTCTTCTTTGTACGTCTGGTAAAATTCTGATGTGAAACCATCTGGTCCGGGACTTTTCTTTTCTGGAACGTTTTTTATTGCTCTTTCAATTTCAGTACTTGACATTGGTCTGTTCAGGAATTCTGTTTCTTCCTGATTGAGCCTAGGGAGCCTGTGTGTTTCTAAGAATTTATTCATTTCCTCCACATTTTCCAGTTTATGTGCATAGAGTTTTTTATAGTATTCATAGATGATATTTTGTATTTCCATGGCATCAGTTGTAATTTCTCCTTTTTCATTCCTGGTGGAGCTTATTAGAGCTATTTCTTTTCTCCTTCTCGTGAATCTTGCCAGAAGAAAGTAAATTTTGTTTATTTTTTCAAAGAATGAACTTTTTTTTTATTACTCTTCTGTTTAGTTTTTTGTTATCAATGTCATTTAGTTCTGTTCTGATATTTGTTGTTTCTTTTCTTCTGCAGGGTTTGGGGTTGGTTTGCTCATCCTTTTCCAGTTCTTTGAGATGATTCATTGGATTGTTTATTTGTGATCTTTCTGTCTTTTGGATGTGGCATTTAAGGATATAAATTTTCCACTCAGGACTGCTTTAGCTGTGTCCCACAGATTTTGATAACTTGTGTCTCCATTATCATTTAGTTCAAAGAATCTTTTGATTTCCATCTTGATTTCCTCTTTAATGCAGTAATTGTTGAGCAGAAGGTTGTTTAGTTTCCATGACTTTGTGTAGAGATGAGAGTTTCTGTGGGAGTTTATTTCTTATTTTATTCCACTGTGGTCTGAGAAGATGCATGGTATAATTTCTATTTTTTTAATTTTTTGAGACATGCTTTGTGGCCTAGGATATGATTAATCTTATAGAATGTCCCATTAGCTGATGAGAAAAAAGTATATTCAGTGGTTTTGGGGTGGAAAGCTCTGTAAATGTCAGTCAGGCCCATTTGTTCTAGAGTTCTGTTTAAGTCCATTGTTTGTTTGTTTATCTTCTGTTTGGAAGATCTGTTCTGTTCTGTCAGAGGAATATTGAAGTCCCTGGCTATTACAGTTTTGCTGTTTATCATTTTGTTTAGATTAAGTAGGATTTGATTTGTGAATATGGGTGCACCTGAGTTAGGTGCAAAAATATTTTGAATTGTTATGTCTTCTTGTTGAATTGTACCCTTCACCATTATATAGGGACCACCTTTGTCTTTGATTACTTTTGTTGATTTGAAAACTAAGTTATCTGAAATCAGAACTGCCACACCAACTTTCTTTTGGCTTCCATTTGCTTTAAATATTGTTTTCCATCCCTTCACCTTGAGTCTGAATGCATCCTTGTGGGTAGGATGTGTTTCCTGAAGACAGCAGATACTTGGCTTGTGTATATTTATCCATTTGGCCAGCCTTTGTCTCTTTAGTGGACAGTTTAAGCCATTCATGTTTATTGAGAGAATTGATAAGTGGGGCAGATTTCTGTTCATCCTGTTGAGTTGAACTTTGTTGGTTTGCCCCTAGGGGGTCTGTATGTTATCTTTCACTCCTGTAGGAGGAGATGAACTGGGCTTAATCTTTTCTGCCAAAGGAATATTCTATCTGATATCCAGCTTTATGTAATTATTAGCACATAACACAAACTGTACGATAACAATAACCTTGGTTTAATCTCCTTTATTGCAACACCAAAAAAAAAAACCCACATTTACTAACTTTAACTTCCTTGTTCTCCCTTTTACCCCAACAGCATGCCTTAGCCAATCAGGTAAGGGCAAGATTGTGAGGTCAAAGTCCCTACGAATGGGATTAGACACAGCCCTGGGTCTACATTAGAGATAAAAAGGTGAAAAACTTCCCTGCATCGTGCTGCTGCCTAGCTGCTTTTGCTGCTGCTATGTGTGCTTCTGATCAGAAGTAAAGATTTTGCCTTGCCAAGACAATTTGTACTGTCTGTCTGTTTTCTTAATCACACTACAGCTACTTCCAACACTCTGATGATGGAGATAGGAGAGGGAAATAGAGGTCATGAAAATTTAGGGAGAGTAAGTGACTCCAGTGTTTACTAAAGTCAATATGTTTACTCGTGGCAGAGAGTTACCTAAGGCTTGGCCATTCCAGTGTGACCAAATTGAACTTGTTTCAAAGTTGGACATGTCCATTAGACTGAAGCAGTTCCAGTGGATCTGTGGGTGTAGAGGATGTCGGCTCAGAGAGAACTGTCAATTTTGGCCCCAAGCTCTGATCCCTGGGGCATTTTCTCCAGGTATCCAGTTGGTTTTAAGGAAGCAAGGTGTACTTCCCAGAGCAGGACGTGGTCCTGGTGTCTTCTTCCCTTAGCCTTCAGGGTATCTCCATCTCTGAAAAACTCTTTTATAGTGGCAGCCACTATTTGAAAAGCTTTTTTTTTTATTCTTGGGGGTGCATCAGTCTCATTTTCTCTTTTTCCTCTTGTCTGTCCCCATCCTGGTTATCAAAGACCTTGAAGGCCAGTTTCAACTTTCCACTCGTGGAATCTGAGGCCCCTTTGCAAGCTTTTTCCATTTATGTCAAATATTGGGGCTAACAGGGAGACGAAGTGCATTGTTAAGATGGATTATCCCTTCCGAGTGTCAGGGTCTCAGTAGTAAAGAGTACAGTCATGAAAGGAAAAAACTGGACTTTTATCCTGGTTTTGAGTAATTTACAATGCCTTCCGACCCTGCAGCCTCCCAAAGAGAGAGTTGGTGTACAGGCAGGGAGGGAGCCTGGCCAGCCTTTGCAAGTGTGGCCAGGCAAGAGCAGCGGAGATGGAGAGGAAGAAGAAGGAGGAGGGACAGGGGGAAGTAGAAAGAGAAATCTTATCTGGAAAGTGAAGACAGTGAGAGAGATTTAGGAGTAAGAAGTGACATGTGGCAGGCAGAGTGAAGATTAGGATTTCTGGTAAGTTTAAAGAAAGACTGAACATAGAGAACTTTAGACCCCTTTGCTGTACCAGCAGTAACAGAGGGTTGAATGGCAGAATGGCATTATGATTAAGAGATCCATTCTCAGGCCAAATTTCATTGTCAAGTAATGTGATGTTGCCCCTGATGACAACTAGGAGAAAGAAAAGGAGGAGGACTTTAGGAATGGTCATACATTGAGACACTGAGAGTCTGAGTGGGGCGTCCCCTACTAGACGACCTGACGTACTGATCAGATACCAGGCATCCCTGAAATCTGAGTCAAACCAAGACCTAGAGATCTGGCCAGAAAACGGGCATTCCCAAGTTCGGACTCAGGCCAAGAGAAAGGGAGTTTAAAAATGGGTTCTTGCGTCTGAATGAAACAACAATATTTTACCATTTATTAGTCCTAGTGGTTATCAGGGGGAATTTTATTTTTGTTTTTATTTTCTCTAGCAATTTTCTTATTTGTGTTATTTCCCATCCCAGCTTCCTGGCCGTGTGTGTGTTTCCTAGTCTAGAGGTTCAGCCCCCCCTCCTGGAGGTTTCTTATACTATTTACTTCTGCTTGGTCCATCTCCAGCCGCTTCCCTTGAGGGAATTTAGGCTCCTCTTGACATTGGCCTGTCGGTATAAACCCACGACTAGGATCTAGTTCAAGACTAGGCCAGGCCTGGTGGCTCACGCCTGTAATCCTAGCACTCTGGGAGGCCGAGGCAGGAGGATTGCTCGAGGTCAGGAGTTTGAGACCAGCCTGAACAAGAATGAGACCTGTCTCTACTAAAAATAGAAAGAAATGAGCTGGACAACTAAAAATATAGAAAAAATTAGCCGGGCATGGTGGCGCATGCCTGTAATCCCAGCTACTCAGGAGGCTGAGGCAGGAGGATCGCTTGAGCCCAGGAGTTTGAGGTTGCTGTGAGCTAGGCTGACACCACGGCACTCTAGGCCAGGCAACAGAGTGAGACTCTGTCTCAAAAAAGAAAAAAGAAAAAAAAAGACTAGATACCGCCTTCAGTCGTATGAGGCAGCCACAGAACCGCGGATCAGGACTTCACAATTGCTTTATGCCCAAGGCACGTGTCAGTCACACACACTGGCATGTCCTGACCACCAAGGAAATACTTCATCGCCCGCGCGACTTTTCTTACCTTAGTATGTGCTCAGAGTTACCTGGCCACCACGGTTCCTGCTCAGGCCTTTATCCCTGCATTGCCAAGTGCCCGGGTTCATTTACCGCTTTGGGAAGTCTCGACCACCTCGATCCCAAGGACTGCCACAATGAGATAGTAGGACATGTCTCCCCCAGGAGCAGGGATTGAGTCCTCCTTCCAAAGGGAATAGGCTACCCCGGATGAGCCCCCAAATTGTTGGAAGTAACCCACAATGTTAAGAAAACAATCAGACACTGTAAATTGTCTCGGCAAAGCAAAATCTTTATGTCTGATCAGAAGGGCACATAGTGGCAACAAAAGTAGCCAGCCAGCAGCTCACTATAGGGAAGTTTTTTATTTTTTTATCCCTAACACAGACCTAGGGCTGTGTCTTATCCCATTGGTAGGGACTTTGACCTCACAATCTTGTCTTTACCTAGTTGACTAAGACATATTATTAGGGTAAAAGGGAGAACAAGGAAGTTAAAGTTAGTAAATGTGGGGGGGGGGTTGACATTGTAATAAATGAGATTAAACCAAGGTTATTGTTATTCACAGTTTGTGTTATTTATTAATAATTATATAAAGTTGGATATCAGACAGACTGTTTCTTTGACTAAAAAGATTAGGCCGAAGTCATCTCCTAACAAAAGAAAATGAATAGAACCTCAAGTACATGTGAGAAAATAGTAAAACATCTATCATTTGCATCATTAGAATCCCAGGAGAAGTGAAAGTATGGTGATTAAAAATATATATGTTTCATGTAATAATTGCTGAAAACTCCATAAATTTGGTAAGATAAACCTACAGATTCAAGAAGCTCAGCAAACCCCAAACAGAGTAGACCCAAAGAAATCCATGCTCTGGCTGGGCAGGGCCACTCACGCATGTAATCCCAGCACTTCAGGAGACCAGGATGGGAGGATTGCTTGAGGCCAGGAGTTCAAGACCAGCCTAGGCAACACAGTAAGACCTCCTCTCTACAAATAAAGACAAAACTAGCCCGGCACATGGTGGTGTACACCTGTAGTCCCAGCTACTCAGGAGGCTAAGGCAGGAGGATTCATTGTGCTCAGGAATTCAAGTTTACAGTGAGCTATGATAGGGTGACAGCCTGGGTGACAGAGTGAGACCCTGTCTCTAAAAAAAAGAATTGCAATGCAAGTTCTTCAGACAGAAGGAAAATGATACTAGAGGAAACTTGGAACATCAGGAGTGAAGGAAGAGCAAAAGAAATGGTAAATATTTGACTAAATATAATACACTATACTTTCCCATTTAAATTAATTAAAACTATTTGAGGATTGAAAGCAAAAATTAAAAATTAATACACTGATGGGGCTTCAATGTATGTAAATATATTAATAATATATGAGATAACTATAATATGAAGAGGGGAAGACTAAAGGGACCTATAGTAGTAAGGTTTTTACATTCCATGTGAAATAGTAAAATATTTATTCTAAGTAATCTATGAAGAGTTCAGTATGTATATTTTAATTCCTAGATGAATCACATTAAAAAGTATATAAAAAGATACAGTCAAAACACAATAGATAAGTTAAAAAAGAATACTGAAAAATGTTCAAATAACCCAATGGAAAGCAAAAAAGCAGAAAGAAATGAAAAACAGGGAAGAAACAGAAAACAAATGATAAAATGGTACACACATAAATCCAAATATATTAGTAAAAAATGTAAGTGGTCTAAATACAGAAATTAAAAGTCAAAGATTATAAGAATGGATTTTTAATAAAGGAAATATGATCCAATTGTATTCTATCTACAATAAACTCACTTCAAATATAATGATATAGGTAGGTTAAAATAAAAGGACGGGAAAAGATATGCCAGATAAATGTTAACAAAAGAAAGTTCAAGTGACTATGACTATCTGACAAAGTAGACTACAAACAAAGAAAATTATCAGGGATAAAGAGAGACATTACAAATTGATAAAAAAAATCACCAAGACTATAAAATAATTCTTAATGTGTACACACTTGTGTAGAGGGTCCCCAAGACCACCCCAAGTTTAATTATGCACTAAGAGGATTCACAGAACTCAGCATATAGTCATATTTATTGCTAAAATTTATGACAGTTTAAGAATACTAAGCAAAATCAGCAAAGGGAAAATGTGCATGGGGTGAAGTCCAGAGGAAACCAGCATAAGTTTTCAAGAGTCCTTTCCCAGTGGAGTTCCACAATTCATTTCTCCAGCAATGAATTGTGATGTTCCCTCTAATGAGGGCAGCTCATTAGAGACTCAGTGCCCAAGGTTGGTTTTGTTTTTTTTTTTAATTAGAGACAGGGTCTCACTATGTTGCCCAGAATGGATTCAAACTCCTGGGCTGAAGCCAATCCTCCCACCTCAGCCTCCCCTGGCTTATATTGGGGATTGGTCACATAGGCAGCGGAAAGTAAGTGTTCAGTATAAAGCATGTTGCTTGTATGTACAAACAGCTTAGGCAGAGTAAACAACCCTTATTAGTTAGGGATTTGTGGGAACCTTCTCGAAATCCAAGTTCCCAGCTTATAAGCAGAGGCCAACCTTGTAAGGGGCCTTTGTATGGATAGCCATCTTATGCCTGCTGTTTTAACCCTTCTCTGCACAGCACCAAACAACAGAACTTCAAAATACATAAAAGCAGACAAAACTGAAAGAATAAATAAACAAACCTAAAAGTGTAATTGAAGACTCCAACATTCACTCAGTAATATATAGAACTAGTGGGGGGGAAATCAGCAAGTATATGGAAGAACTGAACAACACCATCTACCAATTGGATTAAACTGACGTGTAGAACCCTCCACAAACAAGAGCAGAATAAACATTCTTTTCAATTGCTTGTGGACATTTTACTAAGACAGGCCATATTCTGGATCATAAAACAAATCTTAGCAAAGGTAAAATAATTGAAATCATACAAATGATTCTCTTTGACCATATGGAAATAAATGAGAAATCAATAAGAGAAAATTAAAAGGAAAATCTCCAAATACTTGGGAATTAAATAATACACTTCTAAGGAATCCATGGGTCAAAGAGCAAGTTTCAAGGATAATTGGAACATATTTTTAACAGAATGAAAATACAACATATCAAAATTTTCAGGGCTGGGCATGGTGGCTAACACCTGTAATCCTAGCACTTTGGGAGGCAGGGGAATTGTTTGAGGCCAGCCTAAGCAAGAGCAAGACCCTGTCTCTATCAAAAATAGAAAAAAATTAGCCATGCATGGTGGTGTGCACCTGTAGTCCCAGCCACTCAAGAGACTGAGGAAGGAGGATCACCTGAGCCCAGGAGTTTGAGGTTTCAATGAACTATGATGATGCCACTGCACTCTATCCTGGGAACAGAATGAGACTCTGTCTCAGACAGAGAGAGAGAGAGAGAGAGAGAGAGAGAGAGAGACAGAAAAGGAAGAAAGGAAAGAAGAAAGAAAGAAAGAAAGAAAGAAAGAAAGAAAGAAAGAAAGAAAGAAAGAGAAAGAAAGAAAGAAAGAAAGAAAGAAAGAAAGAAAGAAAGAAAGAAAGAAAGAAAGAAAGGAAAAGAAAAGAAAGAAAAGGAGAGGAAAATGAAAAAAAGAAAAAAACTTTTCAGAATTCAGTTAAATCAAGAGGGAAATTTATAGCATTAAATGTTTGTATCAGAAAAGAATAAAGGACAGAAATCAATAAAGAAAGCTTGCACCTTATGAACCAAAAAAGAAGAGCAAAATAAAACCAAAGCAGGCAGAAGAGGGGAAACAATAAAGATTGGAGCAGAAATCAATGAGATTGAAACAGAAAACAGTTTGAGAAAATCAATGAAACCAAAATCTGGTTCTTTGAAATGATGAATAAAATTGATAAACTTCTACCTGGAATGACCAAAAAAGAAAGAAAAGACACAAGTGACCTATATCAGAAATGAAATAGTATACAGACTCTACAGATATTAAAAGACTAATAAGGGGCCGGGCGCAGTGGCTCACGCCTGTAATCCTAGCACTCTGGGAGGCCGAGGCGGGAGGATCGTTCAAGGTCAGGAGTTCGAAAGCAGCCTGAGCAGGAGCAAGACCCCGTCTCTACTATAAATAGAAAGAAATTAGCTGGACAACTAAAAATATATAGAAAAAATTAGCTGGGCACCGTGGGACTTGCCTGTAGTCCCAGCTACTCGGGAGTCTGAGGCAGAAGGATCGCTTGAGCCCAGGAGTTTGAGGTTGCTGTGAGCTAGACTGACACCACGGCACTCTAGCCAGGGCAACAGAGTGAGACTCTGTCTCAAAAAAAAAAAAATACATGAGTGGATTAATATGTATTAATATACATACACATATATATTGTGTGTATATATGTATATATGTATATATTATGTATATATATTATGTATACATATATGTATATATACATATATTTTATGTATATATAAATATATATTATTATATATGTATGTATATATAATATGTGTATATTATGTATATTATATATGTATATTAATATACATATACATATATTAATATGTATATACCATGGAGTACTACTCAACTACAAAAAACAATGGTGATCTAGCACCTCTTATGTTATCCTGGATAGAGATTGAGCCCATCCTTCGAAGTGAGGTATCACAAGGATGGAAAAATATGCACCACATGTACTCACCATCAAACTGGTACTAACTGACCAACACTAGGTGTTCACACGGTAGTAATACTCATTGGATATCGGTGTGTGGGGGGTAAATCCACAAGTAATGGAAGCGGAATATATTATATGGGGGAGGGACACACTTGTAGCCCTGGCTTGGGCAGTGCAAATGCATTACATGTAACCAAAATGCTTGTACTGCCATAATATCCTGAATAAATTTTTTTTAAAAGACAAAAAAAATGTTTTTTTTTAAATAAGCCAGGCGTGGTGGCACGCACCTATAGTCCCAGTTATTCAGGAGGCTGAGGTGGGAGGATCCCTTGAGCCCAAGAGTTTAAGACCAGCCCAGACAACATAGCGAGACTGTCTCACAAAAAAATTGTTTTGCCAGTTAAGCAGGTGAAAATCCTTGTGTTCTGTAAAACCATTTTAACACAAGTATATGTATTCCCAAACACTAGTTTTTTTGCTTTTGAGCTATATATAAAGGGAATCTTGTCCCCTTTTGTATCTGGCTTCTTTCACTTAACATTATCTCTGTGTGTGGCTTAGTTTATTCCTTCTCAATACTGTGTAGTATTCCACGGTGTCAATATAGCACAACTTATGCATTATTTCCTGTTGATGTATAGTTGGGTTGTTTCCAGTTTTCTGCTATTACAAATAGTTTTACTACATGAACATTCGTGTATCCCTCCCAGTTTTACATGCATGGGCAAGAATGCTCACCAGGACTAGTTCAGGATAGTAAAAGAGTAAATCAAACACTACCTAACCATGCAATAGGAGAATGACTGAGTAAACTATGGCTATAATAAATGATGACATGTCACTAAAATCATCTCAGAACATGTGAGCCACTGTTGCATAAATTACACACGTGCTAATGGTAGCTGTGTAGATGATGGAGCTTGGCTGTAATGACTCCATGTGGATTGCAGTAACCAACTGGGCAGTAAGCTCACTGCGTCATCTCAGGGCTGACCATGGGCAGAGAAGAGGACACACAGGAAGGAGCCGGTGACACCAGCAGCTGGCTGCCCCTGAGCACTACAGAGAAGACCTCACCTGGTCCCCAGGCCCATAGTTCTGATGACAAGCTCAGAGTTTCCCTCTGCTGACTGCACTGAGCACTTTCAGGAAGGCAGCCCTGGCCCTGCCTAAGGCAGCCCACGTCAGTCCTTCCCCACCAACTCTGACCGGCTCTGCCTGCTCTTGGGCGAAATCTTTCTCATCGCTTCATCTCCGCTCCATTCACAAGCATCCCCTTCGTTCCAGGAGCGTAACTGTGCCCACCGTGCAGGTGAGGAGACTGAGGCCCACAGAGGGAAGGAGTGGGGCCTGCAGC
The DNA here is from genome assembly GCA_963574885.1 of Lepilemur ruficaudatus. Classification (NCBI taxonomy): domain Eukaryota; kingdom Metazoa; phylum Chordata; class Mammalia; order Primates; family Lepilemuridae; genus Lepilemur; species Lepilemur ruficaudatus. Next base: position 40,167 of record CAUYRT010059449.1, on the reverse strand, counting down.
TGCACAGCAGGGCAGTGGGCCATGCCTCGTCCACAGCTGTGCACCCCCTCAGCCGTATGGACACTTTCTGCTGCCTCCCGCTCTATGGGCCCCCGGCCTGTGTCTCCCCTACACCACCAGGCCTGGGGCATCTGCTCTCTCCAACTGGGTTCTAGACCCAGCACCCAGGCCCTGGGAGGGGACTGGGCGGAGGCAGAGCTGGCAGCTGGCCAGGATCAGGCAGGGGGCTTGGTGGCCGTTTCCTAAAGCCCAGGCTCTGTACTGGGGGTGTCCCCAGTGTCTTCAGGATCCAGGCCTGTGCCCTCAAGACTGGCCAAGCTGTAGCCTGACCTCTCCAGGGTCCAAGCTGCTCAGCCAGTACATCCTGTGGGTAAGAAGCCTATAATGCAGCCTTTAAGTGAGAAAAAGATTAAAAAGATGAGAACCTCCCTTTAGTGATGGAAATGAGCTCCTGGTAGGAGGAAGAGGAGGAGGAGGGTCATCTGCCGAAGACCTGGAACAGCACTGACTAAAACCTGGGCCCTTCGGGAGCAAGAGGCAGTCCGGGCCCTAGGCTGCCCCCACCTGTCCACTCGCAGGGAGGGAGACTCCGAGGGACACCCCTGCCTGGGGCTCATGTACCCAGAGGCCAGTGACCCCACCAGGTATGAACATAGAAGACTCTGCCCTCCTCTGTCTTCCCCCAGACCTTCCCGGGCTTGGAGGTGAGACGCGCCCTGCTGGCAAAGGCTGGTATTGCTGCTATGTGGACAGTCCATGGCTGACCTGCACCTCCTGACACCAGGACCCCCACCCTGGGGCTACAGGTTTCAGTCATGCTTCCCTGACTGAAAGGAAAAGGTCACTGTGACTTTGCAGGAAGCTCAGGTTTGCACCTGGTCTCAACCTGGACCGCAGGCTCCCGGAAGGGGAAGTGGAGGGGGTGTAGGATGTGGGCAGGTGACAGAAGGCGAGGGGCTGAGGACAGAGAACAGAGGCCACCATGAGATTAAGATGCTGGACCTAATAACAAGGAGGAGGAGGGAGAGGAAGATCTGGAAGGTTTCTGCAAAGACTGTGCTCAGGACTGATGGGAACACTAAAGGCCCCTGGAGCCTTAGTTTCCTCACCTGTAAACTGGTGATAAAAGTAGAATTTACATTCATGGGATCGTTGTGAGAAAAGAATGCTTCACGTAAAGTGCTCAGGTGGTGTCTGGCACAGAGTAAGTATGAGGCAAATGTTGACAGTATTGTTATTATTATAAGAATCACTCTTTATTAATTAACAATTGGCATGTTGTTGTCCCCAGCAGGACAAGCACCTTGCTCGACTGGGTATTGCTGGCTTTGCAGGCGGAGGAAAGGGGCATGAGCCAAGGACCATGGGCAGCCTCTGGAAGCTGGAAAAGGCGAAGGGACACAGCCCTGCCAACCTGAGACTTCAGACCTCCAGAACTGTAAGATTATTTTGCATTGTCTTAAGCCACTAAGTTTGTTGTAAACTTGTTAAATCAGCAACGGGAAAGTAATTCAGGCAGGAACACACATCCTCTCACTCCTTCTTTCCCTCCCAGGCCTCTATTAGGGCCAGAAATGCCCAGTCCTGCAGCCTGCAAGATGGTGCCCCTGGGATGCTGAGGTAGTGGCCCTGTCCCCTTGCCAACCTCAGTGACAGGAGACTGAGGAGGTTTAGGTGACCTGGGGACAGTGTGTCGGGCCCCAGTGCCTCTTCAGGAGGCAGACCAGGAAGGGGCCTGTGGAGGCCCTACCCTGCACATTACCCGCCCCCCCGTTATGACAATACACATTAGGGGGCGGGACAGGGGTCTCGGGTAACAGTGACTGTAAGAGTTCCACTGACAGTGCTAACAGCGGGCACACACTCAGTCTTGCTCTGTGCCAGGTGCTATTCTCCGTAACTGATGAGTCGTCTCCTTTTGCCCTCACATAACCCTGCGAGGAGGGGAAGGCATTACCCTGATGACACAGGAGCAAGGGGAGGTACAGAGCACTTAAGTCAACTTGCCTACGCATGGACGGGGGCAGTCTAGTCCTGGTCACTCCAGCCCCTGCTCCAGCCTGCTCAGCTGCACTGCTTTGACCACTAGATCCATCAAATGTGTGCACGGGCAAGGGACATGTTATATGTTCTCCCCAGGGCCTGAACCTACCCTGCCGGGTGGGCAATGGCCCCCTTTTATGAATGGGGAACTGAGGCTCAGAGAGGACAGGTGTCTTGCCCAAGGTCACACAACCAGGGCTTGGGGTTCCAGGCTTTTAACTGAGGTCTGCCAGGCTCCAAAGTGCATGTGTCCTGGGCTATTGTGGGTGTGAGTGAGGCCCAAGGGGGGCCAGAGTCCAACATCTGAGGATGAAATGAGGAGGTCCTGTCCATCCCCTGAGAGATGGCTGTCCTTGCTCCAGAGCTGGTGTCAGGAGACACAGGATAAACAATCCCCACAAGATGATCTCCGTGACCAGGGCTGAGGGGCCTCTGTAGCCCCCAGGCTGGAAGGCAAGAGCCCGAGCCCAGGGCAGCTCTGAGGGAAGTAGGCCACCTACACTTCGGGGTCTAGACCCGGGGCGGGGGGCACCGAGAGCCTGTGTGGGGGAGTCTGGACAGTCACGCTGTTCCCACTTCTCACTGCACTTTGTTTCACTTGTGGGTTTTTTCCCTGAGAGTGTATAAAACATAAATGTACATTTTAATGAGTACTAATAAATTGCACATCCATGAACAACCACCCAGCTCGAGCAGTGGACCATTTTTGACATCCCAGAAGTCCCCTGGCCCCTTCCCAACCACACATCCCTCCCTCCCCCAGAGGCCAACATGATCCTGGCTCAGTGATACAATCAGCCCCTTGCTTTCCTGTACGATGTCACCGCTCACGTGGCCATACGTTAGTTTTGCCCGCTGTGAACATTGTATAAACAAGTCAGTGTGGAATCTTTTGCTTGGCTCTTTTTGCCCAGCATCATGTCTGTGTGATTCACCATACCTATCGTTTCATGCAGCTGTTGAACTTTCATTCTCATTGTACAATATTCCATTCTGTACATACACCACAATTTATATGCTCGTTGACATGCTTAGTTTGTCTCTTTAATCGTAGTTTTTAATATATTCTAGGTTTGAGCCCTTCATCACTTATATGTGTTTCCATTATCTTCTCCCACTTTGTCACTGTATTTTCTTTCACTCTCTTTACAGTATCTTTTGATCAATGGACATTCTTAATTTTAATATTATTGAATGTTGTATAACTTTCGTTTGTGGTTGGTGTTTTTGTGTCTTGCTGAAGAAAAACTTTTCTACTATGAGTACACAAAGGTATTCTGCCATATTATATCCTTTAGGTGGGAAACCTACAGCCCTGGGGCCACATGTGGCCTTCTGGATCCTGCGTGCAGCCTTTTGACTGAATCCAAATTTTATAGAACAAATCTTTTTAATAAGACTTGGTTTTGAATCCACCTAAAATTATTTTTGTGTTGTGAGGTATGGATGCAATATCATTTTTTTCAATATGGATAACCAATTGTCCTATTTATTGAAAGTCCAACCATTCCCCTAGTGGTCTACAATACCTCCTTAGTCACCTGCTCTGTGTCTACATATAAGTTGGGTCTGTTTCGGAGACCACCCGTCTTTAATTGGTCTATTCATCTACTCTTGCAACAATATCAACCATCTTAATTGCTATACCTTCATAATAAGTATAGGTGTCCTGGCTAGTCTTGGCACTTCCACATAAATTTTAAGAATTAATTTGTCATGATCTACACACACACACACACACACACACACACACACACACACACACACAAAAATCTATTGAAACCGTGATTGGATTTGAGTGGAACCTACAAAACAGTTTCTAGAGAACTGACAGTTTTATGACCTTGACGCTTCCATTCAATGAACATGTGTATTATTTATTTAGTGTTTTAAAATGTCTTTCAATCAGGCTTAACATTTTTCTGGAAAAAGATCTTGCCCCCTTTTGTTAATTTCTTTTTTTGGTTAATTTCTAAGTAGCTCATAAATACCTTAAAATTTTCTGTTTGTTGTTGGCATATAAAAGCAATAGATTTTTAAATATGGATTTGGCATCCAGAAATCTTTTTAAATTCTTAATAATTCTAATAACTCACCCATAGATTATTTTGGATTTCCTATATACACAATAGTATCATCTACAAATAATGGCAACTCTGTTCTTCATTTTCAGTCCTTAAATATTTTCTCTCTCTCCCTTGCCTTATTGCGCTGGCTAGGACCTCCAGTACGGTGCTGCATAGAAATGATGACAGCAGGCATCCTTGCCCCGTTCCCAATGTCAAAGCTCTTAACACTGCACTTTTAAGTATGTAGTTCACTATAAATCTTTGTAGATATCCTTTATGCTAAAAATAATTCATTTAAATAATTTGCTAAGATTTTTAAAATCAAGAATAGATGTTAAGTTTTACCCTTTCTCTGTATCTATTAAGATGATTGTGATTTTTCTCCTTTAATCTTCTAATGAGGCCAATTATGCCGAGTTCAAATAATAAAACACACTGCATTTTTGGAATGCATCCAACTTGATCATACTGTACTTTTTAAAATATTTTGGACTTAAGCAGCTATCACTTGGTTTAGAATATTTACATCTCTGTTCTTGAGATTGTTCTGTAATATCCTTTTGCATGCATTCGGTTTTAGTATCAAGGTTGTATCAGCCCCATAAAATGAATTGGGCATGCGCCCTCTTTTTATACACTCTGGAATTGCTTTTGCAAAATTGAAATGTTTGTTCCTTGAGTGTTTCACCAGCAAAGCCATCTGGGCCAAGCGTTTCTGTATGGGAAGACCTTTGGCTACAGGTTCTGTTACTTTAATTGGTTATGGGACTACTCAAGTTTTCCATTCCTTTTTAAGACAATTTTGGCAACTTATATGTGTGTAGTGATGTGTCCATTTTATCTAAGTTTTCAGCTCAGTTGGTATAAAGTTGCCTTTTTAGAAAATGATCAAATTATCACATCAATGGAAGGCCATAGACACATATCTAGATGTTGATACTTGGCAGTCCATGATATTCTCCTTGAAAGACCTGTGAGATATGGGTATGTTGAACTTGTTTTCACTAGCTGTTTTCCACTTGCAGACCTCTGCAGTGCTATTCCTTCTACCTGGACTGCCCTCTCCTCCCCTTCATTACCCGGTAGATTCCTTCTCATTTTTGAAAACTCAGTTCAAGCACTATGTCCTCCAAGATTTCCAGAATCCGTGAACTGGGACCTATCACTGTTAATGCGCTGACCATGCTGCATTGAAATTTTCTCTGCATCTGCCACCCACACTAGACTGTGAGCTCCTCCTTCTGTGTTCTCACAGCAGAGCAGACAGTCAACACTTGTGGAGCTGAACTGAGCTTGTAACCACTGAATGACCAACTAAGCTCTCTAGCCGTGTCTCTCTAGATTTCCCCACTTCCATTTATTTGTTCTTTCATTTATTTCATTTAATGGGCATTTACTGAGCACGTATTATGTGCCAGGCACCGTTCTAGAAGAGTGGCCAGTGAAGAAGGAGGAAAACTAGGAGAGTGTCGTATCTTGGAAACCAAGTGAAGAAAGGGTTTCAAGGTACAGGTGATCAACTGTGTTAAACGCTGCCAATAGGCCAAGTAAGAAGAGGTCTGAGACTTAACCTTTGCTATAATAACGTGGATGCCTTCAGTGACTTCAGCAGTTTTGCTGAGGTGGTTGGGCAAAAAAAAAAAAAAAGAAAGAAATCTGATTGGGACTATTTCAGAAAGACACTGGAGGAGAGATGAACTGAAGAAAACTGGTATAAATATTTCTTTCAATAAGTTTTGCTGTAAAGGGAAGTAAATAAATATATAGTGTTTTATTTTACTATGCAAAGTTTTTTATTTGCATGCAGTAAATATATCTATCCTTTCCTTCAAAGCTTCTTGGTTTTCTGTTTTGAATAGAAATGAGATGTCTGTGGATAGCAACTCTGGTATGACTTTTCACAGTACACTAATGCCTCTGTCCTTTATGAGGCCTTCCCTATTTAGGGGGCTGAGGGATCTCCCGCTGGTGGTGTGAAAGGCTGTTTTTTTGGTTTTTTTTTTAGTAACCTCAAAACTTTGTGGCTGATTCACAACTGATGTCCCCACATCCACAAGTGACCACAGCCACCACTGTAGCCATGTGATTGACACCAAACCCTCATGTGACCACCACTCTTCCTCCCTGGCTCCCACCACCACCATCCATATATACCTCTGCAGGCTCCCACAGGTAGAATGTAGAAAAGACTGAAGGAACACATGGATTGAGACCACGAGGTGAGGAGACACAGATCCTCAAGGACTCACTGAAGCAGTGCAGGCATGGCCACGTTCTACTCCCCACTCCCCACCGTGGTCCTCCTACCAAATGTGACCACCCTGAACACTCACTGCCGAACAGGAGAACATTGCACAGCAAGACACATCATTTCTCATAGAGCTCTATTGTGGCATATAATAATAGGTACTCTATATAAATTAAATTAAAAATAAAGCTCCAGCAGGTTGCACAGGTTGGCTGTTAATAAATATATCTCTGGGTAATTGTGCCCCAAGACCAGCTCACGACCGCTCTCCCTCATCCAGAGAATTATACAAAAATAAATACAGGCTTGGGGGTGGGGGAGGCGGAGGACATGCCCAGTTCCATTCTAAAAGTTCTTCTCACTCATACCATCCACCCATCCCCATTCCTCTCCGTTGGTATCACCACAGGGAGCCCTGTGCTGACTGGAGAGCTCAGGGACGGGAAGGCCTCTCTCTAGTCGAGCATTCTGAGAAGCAAAGGACCAAAGTCCCCTCACTGCACAGGCCACATATCCCATCTCAACCCTCTGGGGTGGTGCAGGGGCTACCCCTCCCCAGACCCCAGAGAGGGGGAAGCCTGTTATTGCTGATCTGACAAGCAGCCCCTACGAGAACCAGGCCAGAGAGAGGCACAGCGCAAGCACCAGGAGGGACACACCATTGTTCAGAGCCACAGGGACCACCACCAGCCCAGCCAGGACACCCAGAGTCTGGGTCAAGGGCCCCCGGAGCTGGGGAGGCAATACACACACACATTCTCCAGGGGCTGCTAGGGTGGAAGACCTTTTGGGGGGTTCAAGACTTGGGCCTGCACCCTCTTCATCCTGGGAGCTCACAGGAGGCCTAGCCATGCTAGACAGACAGACTTCGGCCCCCGAGGGACCAAGAAGGGTGGGATTTTGTCCCGGCAGAAGGACTGGAGCGGCTGGCTCCTTGCCAGATACAGGATCGATGCTGCCTGCCCGCTCAGTGGTGACCTCCATCTGAACATCTGTTCCAGCCTCCCCCAGAGACCCAGTCACCCCAGCTATCACCCTATTCATGTGCAAAGAGTCAGCATCCTTGCCCATCCCTTTCTCTGGGTCCCCAGTGAACTGACCCTCTGTGCTCAGAACCACGGGGCTGTGACATCCTGAGCCCTCTGCCCATGGGAGCCACACATCTCCCACAGTGGCTACCACAGAACGGGCCCCAGAGAGGATTTCCGGAGGTGATTCCTTGGGGCTGTCCCCTTCTGGGCTGGAGGGTGTGATGGAGAGCCCCTCTTCGCCCTCCCCCTCCTCATCAGGGTCCTCGGTGTCCTTGATGAGCTCCACACCGCGCCCCAGCCGGGCGTAGTGCAGCGTGATCTCCTCAGCCAGGGCACTGTTCAGGGCCCGCTCAGGGCCAGGCCACTTCAAGATCAGGTCGCGGTCCGTGAGTATGCCCAGGGGATGGCTGGGGGACATCCCGCCATCTGTGGGTCCCTCCCCACCACCCCCTCCCCCACCTGAAGCCACAGCAGCCCGCAGGCGACTCAGGTGGGACAGGTAGAGCTGCTCCAGCTCCTGGTCAATGGTGTCTTCGCCAAGCAGCTCCTCCAACCCACTCATGACCTCCAGACCCCCGGAGGGTTCATCCATAATAGCCCCCACCATGGGGTCCTTTCGACCCCCTCCATTCTCACTCGATACTTCCCATGTGGCCTCCACCTGCTGCTGGCTGGGTTCCAGGAAAGGCCCGATGGCCCCCTCACTTGCATCGGGCCCTGAGGCCTGGTCTCTGGGGGAGCCACCCAGGCCACAGAGAGGGGAAGTGGGGGGAATCCTGATGGCCGGTGCCTGGAGGACCTCTGTAAAAGCCACAGGCGGACTGCTTCTGGGGATGTCACCTTCTTCTGGGGGGTTGCCAGTCATTGTAACTTCAGAAACCTGGAGCCATGGGTAGGGGGGAGAAAGGGCAGGGAATGAAGTAGAGGAGGGGATAGGACAAGCAGAGACAGTAAGAACTGGTGACAGCCCATACCCAGCCCCACAGGTGTTTCCACATAAAAATGCCTTCAAGAGCCCTCTGCAATTCTCTAAACTCCAAAGACTCTGACATCTCTAGCAAAATAAACACCCTTTGAGGGCATAAAAGGGGTTTCTTGCAGATGACAAAGCTGAGGAATTCAGTAGGCATCAATATTTGGTGAATGACTGTCAGTAAACACTGTTGGTTTGCCTTTAAAACATAGCCAGAATATTCATGTGACTCCATCATGTATCTTGTCTTTTTAAAAAATTTATTTCCTAGCAGTGTCTTTTGAAAAGGCCTAGGAACAATGAGCAATCTAGTAGCAACAAGCATGCTGAGTCCCCAGATCTTGGTCTCTCCATACCAGTCATTCTCCACTAAAGGAAACCACAGCTCCTTAAAGAAATGGCTGTTTCCAGGCTTGGGGCTAGGAAAGTCCAGAACGCGCCTAGAACATACTGTCCTCGCAGGATGTGAGGAGGGGCTCACAGAATGATGAAGGCATGGCAAAAGGACAGGAGAGCCGATCTAAATAAGCTCCTACTGGCCAGGGAAAGTTCAATTTAAGCATCAAAAAAATAAATAAATAAGTGCAATGGATTAAAATTCATTAAATATGTTTAGAATCTGTGAGTTCATAATGACACACCAAGACCAAAAATCCTTGAGTTTTTTTTCTGAAAACTGGTAAATAAAAGGGGCAAAATTAAGTATTTACACTGCTTTTCCTGGACAAACTATACCTCAAGGTAGCCAAACAGTTGGTGTGGGACAGTTTTTCTTTAGAGAAGAATCCCAGTAAATCAAGGAAGTGGGATCAATAGAATTAAGTAGAGTTCATTCTATATAAATTAATTTAATAATAAAAGATTAAATGTAATAATTTAATAGAATTAATGGTTTAATACATTAATTAAACTATAAAAGACTAAATTAATTAATAGAATTAACAAATGAGTAAAAACAGAGTAAGAAACATGTTTCCACCTCAATGCAATCAGCCAGACTGTGGAAAACTCTACAAGACAAACGAGGTTTCTTCAAGCAACAAATTGCAAGAAAGAAAGTGGGAGAGATTAAGAAAACTAAACAGACACATCAATCAAATGCAATGTGTCAACCTTGTGTAGATCCTAAAACACTTATTAGAGAAGGAAATCTGAACAGTGACCAAATACTTGATGACACTAAGGAATTATTGTTAATTTTCTGAGGTGTCATGATGGCACTGTGGTTTTTTTTTTAAGAGTTCTTAATTTTCCAAGATGCGAATTGAAGTATTTATGGATGAGATGATGATATCTGGATTTTTTTCCAAAATAATCCCATAGGGAATAGGAGGGGATGAGGCGGGGGTCCAGACAAAGTAGGGTTGGACGTGTGTTGTCATTTGTTGAAGCTGGGTGATGGTGTATGAGGGTTCGTTATACTAGTCTCTTTTAAATAAGTTTGAAAAGTTTTGTAATAAAAAGTTAAAATTCACACACATACCCCTCTAGAATGTCTCTACCTCCCCTGCCCCCACGGTCACAGCACCCCTGGACCACTGCAATGGCCTCCTCCTCACAGGTCGCCTGCTTCCGCCAGAGGGAGCCTGTTAAATCCTGAATCAGATCACGTCCCTCTGCTCACACCCTGCTGCGGGTCCCCCCTCCTCTGCTCCTTGCTGTCCCTCACACCCGTTACTCACAGCCCCACCTCAGGAACCTCATGCTCACCTGGGATGTTCTTCCCCTAGTTATCCACATGGCTCACTCTCTCGTCTTCTTCATAGCTTTGCTCAAATCTCACTAATCACTACTAAGGCCTGCCCAGGCCACCCAATCTAAAGCTGCCAATGCCCCCCGCCCCAGCGCACACACACGCGTACACAACACGCTCTCGCCCATTCCCTATCCCTTTATATTTTTCCTTAGCACTCATCATCATCCCCAGGGTGGCCTGGGGATGGCACTCCGGGCTCCTGGTTCTGCTGATCTCCCAGATTTTTTAAAAACAAATAAAATAAAATACCACATATTTAACTATTATTTTATTTTATCACATATCACCCTACTAACATGTAAGCCCCACAAAGAGCATTTTTGTTCACTACTGTATTCCCGCATCTATAACAGTGCTTGGCATAGAGCAAGCACTTCATAAACATTTGCTAAATTAACAAATGAAATTTCTATAAGCCCAGGTGAATAACTGCATCCTCCACCCCCCCATCGGGTTCTGAGTTTTGAGTTTGTGACCTCTCTTCGACCTAGGGTGGACCCAGAGCTAGTCAGCCCCACCACCCAGCACAGCTGTGGTCCTACTGTGAACCTCTCAGTGGGCTGTCCGCCCTGAGGCTGCAAGGGCCAGCTTACCTGAAGTGTCATCTGGGGCCACGGACGGAGAGGAGTGGGGGCCACCAGGGGGCCCACTGACTCCTGGACATCAGGACGCTCTGCTGGAGAGAAGAGAAGGGCAGCATTGGGGCAAGACAGGTGTACAAGCAGAAAATTTGCTATTCTAGCTAATTGACACTTTTACCTCTGAAGCTTTCTGCACCAGTCTAAGGCAAAAGGTGCCTCTTAGTTTTTATAGAAAGAGAAACAGAGGAAAACAGACATGGTAAATACAAGCTAAAGCTCCCAAAGTTGGCCAATTGCTTACCCACAGCAGGGGTGTTATCATCCATGTTCTTCATCCTCAGCTCCTCCTCAGCAGGCCTGTGGGGCAGAGGAGAGAGTACATGGACCTGACACCCTGAGAGGTCACTTCTGCCACCCACTGGCACCTTCTGAGCCTCCGTGGTGGCCTGTCTTAACCTGACAGCTGCGGCTTTCTATTCTGCTGCCTCTTTTTAATCCCTTGATCATAAAAGTCCTACACCCTCATTGTAGAAAATTTACAGAATACAGGAAAGTATAAAGAAGCCAGGGGGAAAAAAATCACACACCAGCCAGAGGCAACCACTGCTAACATTTTGGAAAATTTCATTCCTGATAGTCTATGAAATCATTTACATTCTGCAGACATAATTTCACAGCTGGCTTTGCCCACTTACCAGTAAGACACATCATTATATACTTTCGCAAACATTTCAAACGGCTGCTTAACGTTCATATCGTGTGGGCTTCGCCGTAATTTACATAGCCATTCCCTTCCTACCACGCAGCCAGGTTGTTTCCGTCATTTTGCTGTCACAAAGCAAACTTCAGCAAACAGCACTGGGCGTAGTTTTATGGACACTTTGGGTCATTTCTTTAGGGCATGTCCCTGGCTGTGGAGGAACCCATATTTTGCCTGAAAGGGCAGGCACAGAAGACCGTGGGACGCAGGAAATGGCAGAGGGCAGGAAGGAAAGCAAATGGAGGCTGAGAAGGGGGTCAGGGAGGCCTGGGCCTCTACACCAGCCCTCCCGCATCCCCATAGCAGCCTGGCAGGTCCCTTCATCTCCTTACTCATAAAGCGGAGCCCAGGGGAACTAGGATGTGCACATCAAGCAAGATGTGCAAGAGGAACGAGGATAGAGAGGCAGATATTGGGGTCTGGCACGTAGCAGGGACCGAATCAATGGTATCTATTTATTGGTCTTGTTCCTCCTTCACCAGGCCGGTCAGATCCTGAGTGGCATAAGCCAAGTGTATTTCAGCCAGATACTGTCAGGGTGGAGTCTCATCATGGAGAAATCACTATTCTTATTCTCACCGATGAGTATCAAATGCCTACAGATCAAGGCAAATAAGGGAAGCATTTAACTACAACATGTTCAGAGACCTGAGGAGCTGAGGCGATAGCTCAGAACTTTTTCTTCCCAAGGGGCAATGTGAAGTTGATATTTCTAGAAATGGTTGAAATTTTTTGAAAACACCTAACCAATTACCTTCACAGAAGCAGAATATCACTAGCTGAGTCATACATAGTACCTACTGTGGCATTAGGCACTGTTCTAAGCTGCCTCACATATGTTAATTTAATCCTCATCACCACTCTATAAGATAGGTACTTACAATCCTCTGAAGTAGGCAGTAGTATTGTCCCCACCTTAAAGATGATGAAACAGAGGCTGGATAAGTGGCTCAATGTCATGCAGCCTAGATTGAAACCCTGGCCTTCTGGCTCTTATCCAACAAGCTGCTGCTTCTTGGACATGGGAGACTAGAGTCTAACCCAACCCCATCTCTCTCCTTTCTAGAAGTAGAGAGAGTGGGGATCAATAATGGACAAGATCCCCTCCCTCCTCCTTCATGCAGGCTTTTCTTTGGACCTGTCTTTTGCCCACATATTCATTCCCAGTTTCCCTGCCTCCATGGGACATATGGCTTAGGAGACCACCAGACACAGAGTGGTTGTAAAAACTGCTTACTTTCACCCTCAGCAGGGAAGCTTGAACCATGTATTAATATATGGATCTAGAGTCTGGAAGCTCTGAAATGGATGGTCTTTCTCCACGATCTAGGGCTCATGAATCCCACCAGAGGTATTTGAATCTATCTGAATACTACGGGGCCTAGGGTAGGGGACTCTAGGAGCCCAACCATCAACTCCCACACATCACAGATGAGAAAGGGGGATTCAGAGCAAACTGGCTTGGTCCTGCACCAGTCCCTTCAGTGGGTCTAAAATCTAGGTCTTTAGACTTGTGGCTTCACTGACTGATTTCTTTTGCTGGCATAGTCCTTCATTACAGAAAACATCAACTTCCTAGGATCTTCTAAACCATATGTCTTCAAGGAGGCACACAAAAAGACAGAAAGCCAGCCCTCCCCACCATGGGCAGGAGCAAGTAAGCTTTCCCCTGCCACCTGGCCAATTCCTGACGTACACGGCAACCAGGCTTCTAAAAACCCACTACAGGATCACAGATGTGAGAGGGAAAAGGGGAGCACCCAGGGAGCAGCCAACAGCAGGAAAAGGACTCTGCAATTCAGTTGGAGGAAGGAGAGAAAAAAAACAAACACAAAATCAATCCTTCAGCCCCAAGAGCATCCCTTCCATGGCCAACAAGGGCAAGAGGAGGGGAAACATCTAAAAACCAGGGAAGCAATTGAGCCAATCCTAAAATCTACGAAGTCAGCCGAAGCAAACAAGTCGTTCTCCCTACCTCCAAAATCAGAGAAACGACAGCCGGAGGCACAAGCATTCATTGTCACCTCTTTCACAACGGGGCCCTTTCATTGATACACCAAGGCATTTAAAAACATTCACATATACCCTTCAAAACAACGCCCTTCCCTTTTTACAAGTGCAGAAACTTAAGGCCCAAGGACTACACCCACTGACTACACACCATGCTGATAACATCCAGAAAGAGGGCTCCACTTTGAAGACAGTTTGAAATTGTGGGCTGAAAGAAAAAACACAAATATCCTTGAACTCTCTTTCACAGTAAAAATTCAGAGGCAGCTATGACTTTAATCAAAATGAAGATAGTAAGAGAAATCGAGCACAAATGTATACTGACTCACTGATCAGTTAACAGAGAAGAAGGGTTCTTAGAAAAATGGGGAGGGAAGTTAAGAAAAAAACTGTACCTACAGTATGCCTGCTAATTTTCAAGAAGGAAACCTGCTCTTTTGGCGCCATCCCCTCAAATACCACATGGCATCCCCTCAAGGGCAGTGGGCAGTAGTGGGCCAGGGCACACGATTTGGGTGCTTGTGAGCAACAGTCAAGCCATTGTCACCTAGAAGGGGCCATCTCAGGGCTGCCCACCAGTCTCCTGAATGTGAAAATTCCTCCTACCATCAGCAAACGCAACGGCTGCTGACCTCAGATAGTGCCCAAGGAGACCAGGGGGTGAGAATTTGGAAAGAGGTGGCACTGGCCCCAGCCTAGGCCAGCTGAAACAGAAAGGTGAATCGCCAGAGTCACAGAGCGAACGAGCAAGCGAAGGCTGACAAGCCCCATGGAGAAAGGCAGAGCAGACTTTCGGAGCAGTCACATCACTGCCATCACCACCAGCACCAGAGTCCTCTGTGAGCACCCCCAGCACTCATGGTTTCAAAGAACTTTGCCAGCCCAAAGTGGGTCAGGCACTGAAACCCAAAGGGAAACTCAGCGGACCCCGGCTCCCATGTAGTCAACTTGAAGATAACGCTGACTCTCCGGAGGGAGACACGTGGCTTCAGAAACCTGCCCCACGATACTTGGAATCCCAGTTACCCTGAGCCATCTGCTTTCTGAAAAGAATACGGTTTGAAGGCGGCTGTGAAAGCCACCAAGCTATGTGGGGCACCGCTTTGCCTTCCCCAACAAGTGTGTCACCCTCAGCTCTGGGACTTGTGGGCAATCCAGCAGGGTGGCAGGAGGACAGCAGTCTATCATGCCATGGACTTCTACAGCAGTGACTTAGTTCTTCGGCCATGACCCACAATAAGAAATCCATTCTACATCATAAAACAGCACACCCATACATGTGTAAATATATATACATATATATAACTGAAAAATGGTTGCTCCTGGCATGAAACAATACTTACCTTTACTGCATGTTGTGATGCATTCTGGCATTCCCTATGCTATTTTCTTAATGTCTGTTAGAACCCAGTAAATTGACTTCACATCTCAATAAAGGGTCAGGACATGCAATTCTGAATAATCCCAGCTCTGCCACTTAACAGCTGTGTGACCTGGAGCAAGTTACTTAACCTCTCTGTGCCTCAGTTTCCTCATCTGTAAAAAGGGGATAATGGTAATACCTACTTCAGGGAGTTGTTGAGCAGATTGAGGAAATGCTTGAAAAGCACCTGTAAAGTGCTTAACAAACCAGTAATTTCCCTCAAATTCCCACTGAGGGAAACTGAGGCTCTGAAAAGGAAAGCAACTTGCCCAGCATTTCCCTGCAGGTAAAATGCATCACCCAGCCTGGCACAGCAGCTAAGAGCTGGGGCACTAGAGCAGGACCATACAGACTCAGATCCCACTTTCTCAGCATGTAGCCTCGGGCCCATGTCCTTAACCATTATGACCCTACCAGTTTTCTGTGGAATGAAAGGGGATCACTTTCACATTAAATCCACACTTGCCAGACAACTAAGATGACCCTTGACCCATCCTGTTTCAACTTCGGTGGTTCTGGTTTCCCCTAAGGCTGCCGACTCAGATGTCAAGTTGGATCCCCATCCATTTAATTAGAGGTGTATCTAAATACACAGAGGCCTTACTATGCATCAGCCCCCGTGACAGGCCCTGGAGACAATGATGAGCAAACCCGACTAGGAAGCTTACAGCTCAGTGTGCAGGAAGACATTAAAAAATACTCAAACTCATTCTTTCAAGAAACATTTATTGAGCACCTGCTAAGTGCCAGGCACTGTTGCAGGCCTGCAGAAATACAGTGGTGAACAAAAGCAGACCATGTCCCTACCCCTCACGGAGCTTACAGTCTAGCAGGACAGAGTCATCCAATAATCACCTAATGAAGGTCTAACTACAAACTGAGGTCAGTGCCTTTAGAGAAGGAAAGAATGCCCTAGGACAAGCGGTCCTGGCCCGACCGCAGAGTCAGGGAGGTCTTATAAGGATACTTAGAAGCAAAATGAGCAAGGGAGGAGGTAGAAGAGTGAGAGGCTGCTCAGGAACTCTGTGGGGGAGGTGATGAATGCAGTCCCCAACAAGATGAGTTTGAGGAATCTTTGGGACATCCATCAAGTGGAAACACCAAGTTAGGATACATGAGGCTAAAAGAAAGAGCAAGGAGAAAGAGAAGGGCCAGAGAGTTAAAAGGAAAAGCAGCAGAGTGTGGTCCCAAGACAAGGGAAGACAAAGTGTCTTTAGGAGTGGTGAATGACTTCAAGAAAAAAAGCGAAAAAGCACCTGTGGAATCTGGCAGGTGCAGGGGGATAAGGCACACACAGGGGTGAGCACGTGGAGAAAGCAAGTGCAGGAACTCCTGAGAGAGGGGTCGGCAGTGAAAGGGAGGAGGGTGATTCAGTGCTGGCCAGGAGCAGCAGGGGTAGAAGGTGGGGTCAGCAGAGACAGCAGGGCCACCGAAGTGGGCAAAAGTCAATAGGGAAGACTGGGTGTGAGGAGGGCAGTGGGAAGCCTGCAAGGAGAGAAAGGGTGATCGGTGATGTCGGATTCCGGAGCAAGTGGCAGAAAATGGGACCCAGAGCACAGGAGGGAGAACTGGCCTAAGGGAGGAGAGGACTCCTCCTCTAACACAGGGAAGGGAAATCATTCTGTAGGCTTGGGGGCTGCCAGGTGTAGGGAGTTCTGTTCTTATGGCTTCTACTTTGTTTTTTTGAAGCAGGAGGCAAAGTCTGAAGGTAAGGAACACGTGAAAGAGTCGCACCAGAGAGGAGACAAGAGCGGATGAGAAAAATATAGTAGGACTGGTAGGCAAGACGGAAGATGACCCTGAATTTGCTCTGCTACGTGACAGGGCTTGCCTGCTGGGCTGATCAGCGCTATGAAAAAGCTGGGGGCCTGAGGTGGATGTGGACAGGTCCCCTGGGGAAGTCCTCTTAGAACTGAAGGATCACCACAAGGAGACTACAAGTGGTATGGGACAAACATTCCTGGTGAAGGACAGTGTGGGCAAAGGCCCTGAGGCAGGAAGGAGCAAGGCCCTTTGGAGTAACAGAAAGACCGTGGTGACAGGAGCTCAGAAAGAGACACTGGTGTGAGGTAAGACAGAAACCGGCAGGGACCAGACTAGGGGATAAGGTGGGGATGTTTGAAGACCATGGTGAGGCTTTCTTAGTCTTTATTTTTAGGAGGAATAGGATACTTCCTAAGGGTGTTAAGCCAAGGTAGAGCAGGAGGGCTCCTCCCCACACCACTGGGACTTTGGACTCTGGGAGCCTCGATTTGCTCATCCAAGAAAGAGGGATTTAAAATATCCAAGAAGGTCATGAGGCTGCTAAATAAATAAATAAAAATAAAACAGTCTATGTCACAGGGAATGTTATCAGGATTAAATGAGACTTTGCATGAAAATACAGTACTCAGCAAAGTGCCCAGCAAAGAGCAGGGGCTCCGCCAGGTCTCACACGACAAGCCTTCTATACCGGCCCCTCCCATGACATTCCACCACAAGCTCTGTGACGTCTTTGGACCAGTCTGCATCTTTTTCCCTGCATGAACCTAGCTCTGTGCCCAGCACATAGTATGCCCTCAATAAATGCTTGTTGATGGATTATCTCTATGCCTGAGTTATCAAAAGCCTAGTCCAGCAACCCAGCGAAAGCAGCCATTTGGGTTTCTGAATCAAATCCTAATGGCTACCAGACTTCTCCCATGCCCTCACCTGATGTGGCTGTGCCCAGTGCACAGTGGGCCTGCAGCCAACATTTCCTAAATAGGAAATCCTCTACAAGGGGACTCCCACAGGTAAAGGATATCCCCTAAGATCCTCCACTGTATCCCAAGAAGGCTGGGTCACAGTGGGGTGGATGTTCTTCAACAGCGCTCCAAGTCACTGGCAGCACACAGGTTTTAAAACAATAAGCTGAAATGTACTCGCCAAGAAAGTCACCGACCTACAAAGAAAACCTTATCGCTGATCTTGCAATGAGCACCAACCTCCCCTTTGCAAGAGCTGAGATCAAAAGATAAAGAAGCTATCAAAAAGCCATCTGCCCACTTAAAATAATATCACAAGTCATGTTAGGAACCACAGACCTGGGGCCAGATACCAAAACAATTGTCTAAATGGGCTGCTTCAATTTCTCCTTAAAACCACTCATGTATTTTAAAAGAAAAACACCCTCTCCACCCACCCTAGCCCCGCAAGGTTTTGATTTCTCTGTTCCCTTCCTTTCACATTCTTTAAATGACCAAACTCTGTTACCCAAACTGTCGCATCTTACAGACAGGGCTCCCACGACAGCCGGCGGGGATGACAACTTGGGAAAAGTGATAGAAATGAAGGCAGTTCTGGGGCACAGGAACTGCTCGATATCTTGATCTGGGTGGTGGTTACACAAGGGTATACATATGTACAAATCTATTGGGCCATACACTTAATATCAGTACACTTTATGTAGGTATATCTGAATAAAGTAAAAAAGTACAACCAAAAAAAAAAAAAAAGAAGTAAAAGGAAAGCATGACATGCTGGGAACACCAAGAATGAAATCCAGAACTTGCCCTGAATCTTGCCAGGCCTTAAAGAGGATCAGTAGTAAGAAAGAAAAAATGTCCCTAGCATTTCTTCCCTGGTCCTGTTACTCACTAGCTGAGAGACTTTGAGCAAGCTGGCTCACCTCTCTGAGCTCCCCGTTTCCCCCTACATTAAATGGGGATAATAGCGCCTATACCACACACGACACACCGCAGGCCTCCAGGAGAGAATGGACCCGATGCTTATAGCACAGAGATCAATAAATGCTGGTCACTGTTATCTTTCGCAGCTACCACCATGTTTGCTGCATCCAATCCAACCATGCAAAGTGACTGTCATTCCCCTTTAGCAGATCAGAAAACTGAGGCAAGGACACACAGCTGGTGATGGGCAGAGCTTAGTTTAGGAGGGGAATCCAGGGAACTATACATGTAACTCCCTAAATACTAACACTAGTTAACACCTGTATGGCACTACTTTGCACCAGGCTCGGTTCAAAGCGCTTTTACTTGTATCACGTGACATAGGTGCTATAATTCTCTGTTTTACAGATGAGGGTACCGAGGCACAGTGTGATTAAATGAGTTGGCCAAAGTCACAAGGCCAGTGAGTGGCTGGTCTGGGATTTGAACCCAGGCAATCTGATGCCAGAATCCATGCTCTCA
Organism: Lepilemur ruficaudatus; assembly: GCA_963574885.1. Classification (NCBI taxonomy): domain Eukaryota; kingdom Metazoa; phylum Chordata; class Mammalia; order Primates; family Lepilemuridae; genus Lepilemur; species Lepilemur ruficaudatus. Next base: position 21,101 of record CAUYRT010059449.1, on the reverse strand, counting down.
CTGCTGTAAGGAAAGCCATGCTGCCTGCCCCCCTTTAGACTAAGTCTCAGGTTATAGCGAGGCTCACTGGTGAGTGGGTGCCTACCTGCTTCCTCACTTACCCAGGCACATCTGCCCACCAGCCCAGAACTAGACCTTTCTGAATTACTCACAGCCTTACCAGGACCAGCAGATCTCACAAACATCGTGCTGCAGCCAGCAGCTTCTGACCAAGCATATATAAGGTCCAAAAAGTATTTTCCCATTCCCATTTCCAGTCCTCCCAGGAGCAGGGAAGTGTATACATTTTAGGGAGAATCTACTGATCCCAAGCTAGACTTAGGTGACCACAGAAAGAATCAGGCCGAGCTGCTGCCCTTGAATAACTCACAGCTTAATAGAGGGAACCTAGGAAAATCATCTATCAAAGCCTCCTGGGAACCTGATAACCAGTTCTTTCTCCTAGCCCCTGAATAGTCACAGGTGGTGTGGCAAAAAGCAAGGGACATGAGCTTCAAGTCCACGCCCCACCTGGTTCTGCCTCTGCCAGAGCCACTGCTTCCCTGTGAGAGCCTGGGCTCAGCCCCTCACCTACGCAGGAGGCCTCAAACTAGATCAAAGCATAACAGCAAAGAGAGTGCACAGGATTCAAAGGTCAGGCATGGTTGAATTGGAAAAGTCAGGCGTCATCACTTCCTCAACCAATTTCTCCACCTCTGGAACCCTAGTTTTCTGCTCTGTCAGATGGGGATCAAATTCCCTACCACCCACTGGCAAGGCTCTTGGTCCACACTACCAGGTCACTGCAGTTCTCTCCACTCCAGCACACTGCCCATCATTCACACCAAGTTCATTTCCACCCCAGGACCTTTGCACTTGCTATTCCCTCTACCTAAAACACCTTTGTTCCATATATGCAAGTAACTGTTCTTTATCATTCAGAACTCAGTTTAAATGGCATTTCCTCAGAAAAGTCCTCCCTGTTACCTTTTCTACAAACTGTCCCCCCTCCATATCTGTGCATAACTTTTCCTCAGCATCATCCAGGACTCACCTCAAAGGCTCTCCCTGAATATCATGTCTAAAGCAGCCATTCCCTCCCAATCTATCCCCTTACTCCTCTCAGCAGGTAACTTTATCCCTATTTATCTTATCTGCTTGCTTGCTCATTTTTTCAAACTATCTTTCACAGGAGCCTGTGTGATCCTTGAGGGCAGGGACAATGTCTTGTTCAGGGTTTTACAGTGGAACTCAATAAATGAATGAATGAAACCCCAGTTAAACAGTGCCTAGCACATGTTTGGCCTCACTCTTTGACTGACTGAATGCACCCTCCTCCCTGTCCTGGAGAGCAGGCCTGAGGGGTTCCTGGGCTGGAATGCTTGTCCTCCATCCTAGACACAGCCCTGGGTTGGCGGAGGTGGCGCTGGCAGACATTACCTGCGCCTCACCGGCTTCATGCAGCTCTTCAGCTGCCTGGCCTCAGCCTCCACGGGACCCTGGCACTCAGGCTGTGGCTCCAGCTGCTGCTGCTGGGGCAGCCCTTCGGCATCAGTGGGTGTGGGAGCGGGTGCGATCCGGAGCAGGACTGTGTAGTTGCGGCCGTGGTTGTTGGCCCAGAAAGTGCCCTCGGGGGTCTCATAGCGCACCACGAAGTCGAGGCGCGCCCCATCGCCCGCGCCCTCAGCAAAGGGCAGCTGGAAGGCAAAGCGGTCGGTGCGGCCGCCGTCGTCGGGCGAGGAGGCGGCCGCCTGGCTGGGGCCCAGGCCGAGACCCAGATCCAGGATGGGATCTCCTGCTCCTGTTCCTCCCGCTCCTGCCCCCGGTGGGCTGCGCGGGACGTAGCGCGCTGGGTGGTCGCAGAAGGAAGCCCAGCCGTCGTGTGAGGCCCGCACGTGCACTGCCTTCTCGAAGGAGCGGTTCAGCACACGTACCAACCCGCGCAGCACCGGCGGGCGCCCCCCAGGCACCCACAACCCGGCACCCCCGGGGACCGCTCCGGGAGGTGGCAGCAGCGCCTCCAGCTCCACCATGACGCGCCCCAAGCGCTCCAGACGGCCCGGCGCGGGCGGCAGCGAAAATGTGGGCACCAGGTAAAAACCCCCGCCAGCGGGGACGGGGCACAGCGGCGAGGGCTCGGGGCAGACCTCCTCTTCCTCCTCCCCTTCATCCCCATCCTCGCCATCGTCGTCCTCGTCAGCCCCGCCGCCGCCGCCATCTTGCCCGGCCGCCGCCGCCATCTTGCCCGCCCCGGGCCCGCCCCACGGCCGGTAGCGACGCAGCTGCGCCAGCGGCAGCCCCAGGGCCTCGTCGGCGAACAGCACCCTCCGCGGGGCCACCGCCACCTCGACTGAGGTGCGGGGCTCACCCGCGGCCGGTGAGGGGGGCGCGGGATGCCGTAGCGGGGGCTCCACAGGGGCCGTGCGCGCCATATCGGCGGCGGCGGCGGCACCGACGGCACCGGCGGCGGGACCGGCGGGGGCAGGGCCTGAAGGGGTGGGCAGCCAATGGGAAGGCCAGCGCGGGGGGGTACGGCTCAAGGGGGCGTAGGCGGTGAGATGAAGACAGGTACAGCAAAGAGCCAATGGGCAGCTGCGTGTGCGTGACGTAGGCAGTGAATTGAGAGCAGGAGAAACACGCAGCCAATGGGGATGCCCAAGAGTGGGCGGTGTAGGAGGCGGGATGATCGGGGAATCAATGGAGAGGCCGGAATGGGGGTGGTGAGGGATCCAAGATGAAGAGAGCAGAAATAGGACAGCTAAAGGGGAAATCTGAGCGGGAGCGGCATGGAAAGTGGAATGGCTACAGGTGTTGGGGGCAGCAAGGAACGAACCGAGAGGCCCGAAAAGTGGGAGATCCCGCGGGTTGCGTAGGCGGTGAAATGGAAGCTAGAGACAGAACAGCCAATGGGGAACCACTCGCGGGATGATGATAATGGCTGAAGCGAGCAAATGGGGAGTCTCTTGAGTGTGTACGACGGTTTCAAGGGGCGGTGCCAGGGCGGAAGTAGCCAATACAGAAGGTAAAAAGAGGCCAAGAGGAGGTATGTGAGCGGCCACGGAGGTGGGATCTTAGGGAGCAGAGCCAATGGAGATTGGGGATGAGGGCGGGAGCGAGGAAGACAGACGGTGGACAGCCAATGGGGGAGCCAGAGCGAAGGCGGTGAGCCCCTCAAAAGGCAATGCTAGTATGGGCTGAACCAATGCCAAAGCTAGAGAGTGTAGCGGAACGGAGGAAGGACTTGGAGGCAAAATGAGAAAGAGCAGAGCCATCGCGGGCGGTATAGGTGGTGTGAAGGAAGGCATTAGTAGCCAATAAGGAAGCCAGAGGGGAAAGCTGTGCGTAGGCAGAGTCTGAGCTATTGGGTGGTCAAGCCGCAGAACTGTAGAATGCAGGCAGCCCATAGGAAGAGTATGCCTCTGAGGGATGGACTTACCTTCTCCCTAACCCTCCGTGACTCCCCATTGCCTCAGGAAAGCCCAGATTCTCTGAAGGGGCCTAGACTGCACCCTAGTGTGTGATCTAAGAAAGCAAAAAAGACTCTACTGTTGTAGTTATTGAGTGCCCCCTGCCCACCTCCCAGCCTTGGCTTGAGCAGTGCCACTAGCCAAGAATTCCCCTGATTGTCAACCCCAGCACTCGCCAGGACTTGGCATCATTGTTGAATGAATGGCCAAATGGGAAATTGAACTTTTTGAAGGTTTAGTTTTGTTTGTTTTTTTTAACTTCAGCTCGCAAACACGGAACCTGACTGTGTGCTACCAGAAGTTGATTGGGCATGTTGGTAGACACTGACTAAAGGAATCACAAATCAAAGCCCTGCCCTTGCCCAACCTGACAACCCACACCACACAATGACCTTACCTCCTTCTTTCTGTCCTCCATCTCTGCACCTACTGTTCTCTCTCCCAAGAATGCTGTCCCCTCTGCTTCCTCCATTTCGTAAACTTTCACTCTCCCTTTGAGGTCTCACTTTCTGTGGAAACTGAACTGTAGCTTTTGTCCATGGAACATGTCTATTTTAACATTCCCCCTCCATCCTGGGAGGATTTACTGAACACCTACTGTACGCTAGGCTCTGAGCATGCTGTTATCTCATCTAAACCTCACAACATCCCTAGGAGGGAGACGATCCTTCCAGCAGCCCCTCTCCTCCTCAGGTCTCAGTGTCCAGGAAGGAGTCATGGGTCAGGAAGGAATATGTTCAGCTGCAAGTAACATAATGACGAAATAATGGGGCCTTAAGCAAGATAGAACTTTTTTTTTTCATATAAAAGTTCAAGCTAGCAAGTTGCCCAGTGACCCCTTCCTGCCCACCTGGTTTGGGCATTGTCTGTGTCCTTCTCTGGCCCCAAGACTCTTAGCCTTTAACAAATTCTGTTGCTTCTCTATTCAAAATATTTCCCAAATCCACCTTCTCCTCACCACCTCCACTGCCAGCACCATCACCAGTCACCTGAACTACTGCAGTAGCCTCCTCTTTGCTAGTCCCCTGCTTCCACCCTCGGCCCCTATACTACTACACTCAGCAGTCAGGAGAATCCTGTTACATCCAAAGACAGTTTATGTCTCTTCTCTGCTCACAACCCTCCCATGCCTTCCTTCTCACTCAGAGTGAAAGCCAAAGTCCTCACCATGGCCTACGAGGTCCTACATGGTCTAACCCTCACAGTCGCCTCTCTGACCTCACCTCCTACCCCTCTTCTTCTTGCTGTCTCTACACTAAGCAAACGAGCCTCCTTGTAGACCTTAAACAAATCAGGTACACTTCCACCTCAGGGACTTTGCACTGGCTGTTTCCTCTGGCATTCCTCAGATATCTAGGCGGCTCCCTCCCTCACCTCCTTTAAGTTTTTGCCAAAGGCCCCCTTCTCTGGGGACTTTCCCCAACTTGTTTAATCCTGCTCACTCTCCCCCAACTCCCAGTCCTTCCAATCTCCTTCCCCAGAAGGCTTCCATGCCATAGGATATAGTCCAGTATAGAGAGGAGGCAGTGACCTCTGCCCATCTGACCCCAGACCTTATTCTACAAGGATCCTGGCTTTCAGCAGCAGTAGCATCACCCATCCCACACTCTGGGCCCCGCTCAAGGGGCCTCCTGGGACTCTTTGGGCCACTACTCAGTTTTTCTCCTATTTCTCTGGCCACTCTCTTTCATGGAGCAAATGACAGTAAAGGACGGGTGGTCTAGGGAAAGCATGAGGAGGATATAGCCCATATCTCTGACCCTGAGAGAGAGAGCTAGCTCCCTTTTCCAGGAGGGGACAAATGCTGGGGCAGGGGACAAGATCTCCACTTCTAGAACTGGCCTGGTTTATATTAATAATTACACAGGAGGTGTAGGAAATGTTCAGATCCAAGTCTGCAGGGAGCAGGGGGTCATTAACCTTGGGAACATCCCTACAGTCAGCTCCACAGGACTCCTTGCTGACAAGCATGCTCCGCACCCCCTACCTTGCTCCCTCCCACATGCTGCAACATCTGTTAAGCACCTGCTGTACACAGGGTCCATGCAGGCTTCTAAGCTGCGGACCTCATCCCCCGTTGGTGCTTCCTCTGGCTGTCCAGAACACACAAGCCGTCTTTGGGTCTCAGACATATCCCACCAACCCAGAAGCCTCAACCAGTGAAAGTTTTGTTTTGAACTAATGGTAGGAAGGGTTGGGTTTTTTTTAATTGTTGTTGACTGATTTTTTTTTTTTTTGGTCTTTTTTTTTTTCTATTCACTTTTTTTTTTTCTTATCTTCACAAAACCAGGACATCAGGCCCACTCTGGGCATTTCCAGAAGGGTGAGTCTGAGTTGAGCAAAGAGGCTCTCCTTTTTTTTAAAGCTTAGAAGGTTGGGGGAGGAAAAGGGGCAAAGGGGTTAAGGAGTGGGTCTTGGCCACTAGATTTGTACCATGCGAATAAAAAGCTGTTTCCAATTTCTCTTCCCCAGGCCTGAAACCAGTCTTGCAGAGAGTCAGAGTGGACGTTGGATGACTAGGATCCTGGGCCACGCAGGGTGTTGGGGAGCCGGGGGCTGGAAATCTCGGCCATGGCCTGTCAGGAGAAGCCCCTGGGGGCTGGTCTCTGATGTTGACCAGGGGTTGAAGGGAGTGCCTGCTGAGGTAAGGAGATGCAGCCGCCAATTCTTGGACAACCTTAAAACCTTGCAAGCTTCAAGCCTCCAGAGGAATCTCCAAATCCCAGAACCTCTCTGTCACCACATCCTAGAATTTAAAACCTGAGACATTGGGTTTGGGGAAACCTGAGGGTTTCAAAGCCCAGCACCAAGGAAGGCAGGACCCCCCCTCACCAGCTTTGTGATCTTGGGCAAGTTGCTGGACTACCTTGTGCCTCCGTTTTCCCCGTCTGTATAAAGGCAATACAGTAATGACAAGATGGAACTCAAAGAGCTGTGGTGAGGTTTGTATGTGATCATTTGTGAGAAGCATTCAGAGCTGTGTCTGACACATGGAAAATTCTAGATAAATGTCAGCTACTGGAGTGATGGCGGATATTTGGAATCCTAAATCCTTGGAAAATGGGGCTTTTCAAAGTAGAAAATCACAAAGCCTGGGGGCTGCAGAAGTATCAGGCCATGGTGTTCCTGACATGAGAGAGTCAGGGTCCCAAGGGACCTCTGGGCTTCCTCATGCGGATGGAGGCCTACTTGTGACCTTCCCAGTAGGGCAGCGGCCAGGGCAGAGCACTCAAGCCCGAAAACATGATGAGACGAGACTTTCCTCCCTTTCCTCACTCAGAGGCCATCAGTGGATTCTGGGAGCCAGTGGTTCTCCAACTCTTTGAGTGAGGGTGGACTCTCCGCATTTTCCTCCATGAAGTAACTTATATGCCCCTCACCCTCTGTGGGAGGGAGTTGCAGGGGTGTCCAGACTCCCTTGTTTGGGCAGTTTGAGTGGTGGGGACCATATCAATTCCACCTAAGGGGAAACTGAGGCCTAGAAGCTTCTGGAAAGCCAGTCCTATTCCATTTCTTTCCCTCACATTTCCCAACCACACACAGAGCTTCGGATTCTCATTCTTTCCCCAGAGACCCTCAAAAATCCTCTCCCTCACGGAATGGTGTCTCTGCCTGCCCTGAGATGTCTCTGTGATTTATTTGAGTTCTTTTCCCTTGTTTTTTTTTTTTTCTAACTCTACACACTTTTGTTTAAAAAACTGTGGTTTCTCATGAGCCCTGTTATCTCATTGATACCTCTCACCTCTGTGGTGAGGGGAAGAAATCATATTTTCAGATGACTTGTAAAGGGCAAAGAAAAAACCCAAAATTTCAAAATTTCCGTTTAAGTCTCATAATCAAGAAGAGGAGAAACAAAGCGAGAGAGAGAGAGAGAGAGAGAGAGAGAGAGAGAGAGAGAGAGAACTATGAGAACCCCCCCACCCTGTGATTATCAGCACATACACTCATCAAAAAAAAAATGGATTATTAGAAGAGAGAGGTCTGTGGCTTCCACGCCGTGGTTTTTCTTCTCGGTATAAAAGCAAAGTTGTTTTTGATATGTGACAGTTTCCCACAAGCCAGGCTGATCCTTTTCTGTCAGTCCACTTCGCCAAGGTAAGTGTCCCCGCTCTCACCCACCAGATCTGGGAGAGGAGATGGTGGGCAGGTAGGCACGGGGGGTCAGGGGCCCTCTGCTACAGTCAGACACACGCAGCCACTGTGGTTCCGGCCAGGTAAGGTCTTTTTAAAAATAATAATAGTCATAATAAATACCAGAAGACTGATAGGTGAAGTACTTAATCAGTGCTTGAACAGGGGCAAGGATAAATAAATTGATCAACTAATACGTAGATGGGTAAGATTTTTAAAATATGTCATCTGCCAGTCTTGATGGATTTCAGAGGTTTGAACAACTTGAAACGCTGTCCAGGTGTAACTGGAAATTTCAACTTTGTCTCTCCCTTCACTCTTGATGCCTCCCATCCCTCTCAGTGTCTCTGCTCACCCTGTCTCGCTCCTTCCTGGTTTCTCTACCCCTCTTTCTCGCCATCTGTCTGGCTCTGTCGCATTCAGACTCTGTCCCTCCGCCTTTCCCCTGTCTCCATCTCCTCCATCTTGACCACACTCCATCTATCTCCTTCCCCCCATCTGTCTCCCACCATGTCTCCCTCTCTCATCTCACTTTCCCCGCCTGTCTTCCCACCCAGGACCCGAAAAGAGCTTTGTACATAGCTGGTGCTTAACAATAATGTGCTGAGTGACATCGCTGACGACATGTACGTTTTACGAGAATGAGCATCAGTTCTGTTTGCCCCAGCAGCGGGAGGATTGTGAGCTGTCAGGTCGGGCTTAGCTCTTCACTGAACTGTGCTTGCGTAGTGTGAAAGGAAACGCTCCTGGGGCAGGGGGCACTTCACATCATTGTCAACCATGGTTTAGCTGTGTGGTCCTTTGTGGTCCTACCCCAGGACTGCATGCATATGACCAGAACCCATGTTCAGGAAGGGAGCAGGTCGTCCGGGGCTGGGGTGAGCTTGTTTCTGCAGGCTTAGCACAGTGCTTGCCTGTGCTCACTGTCAGCTGTTAGTATTTTTTTTAACCAAATTAGAATCATGCTGTATATTGGTTTTGCTCCTGTTTTATTCAATTAATAGGAGCATTTTTGAAGCTCACTAAAAATTGTTTGAACATATGATCTTTCATGGCTGTCAAGACTGTCCTCACGTGGGTGTGAACTGATAGATTTGACCAAGTGCTGATATTTGGACGTTCTGGTTGTTTCTAGTTTTTCCCCATAAACAACCCTGATTATTTCCTTGGATTCCTCAAAATGGAGTTGCTGGGGCAAAGGGGATGTGCACTTTTAAGGTTTCTGACCCTCTCTGCAAATCGTTCTTCCAAAAGGTTGTCCTGTTTTATACTCCCTCTACTCAAGCTAACCCTGGGTGGGTACTGTCAATTTTTAATTCTTTCCCAATATAACAGGTAAGAAAAAACATACTGCGTTGTTGAAATTTGCATTCTTTGACTACTCTATTATTTATTGACCATTTGTGCTTTTTTTTTTTTTTTTTTGGTTGTCTAGTCTTGTCTTTAGTCCTAAAAGGGTATTTATCTTTTCTTATTGATTTGCCACAGCTCTTTATTTGGAAAGGATATTAACCTTCCATCAGCCATACATTTGTAGCAATTATTTTCCCTCAATTCATCATTTGTTTTTCCTATTTGTTTATGGTGTTTTTTGTGATGCTTATGATGTTTTTTATATAGTCAAATAGGTTAGTCTTTTCTTCTGTGGTTTCTGTCTCTGGTTTTGTGCTTAGAAAGTCTTTTCCCACTTGAAAATGAGATAAATGTTCACCTATGTTGGCTTCTAGTCTCTTTTATGGCTTCATTTTTTCCATTTACTGTAGAGGTTAAGAGTGTGGGTACTGGAGCCAGACTGTCTGGGACAAATTCAGCCTCACCCTAAGCAATCTGTGTGATTTTCAGCCAGGCACTTAACCTCTCCATACCTCCATTTCCTCATGTGTCCCATGATGGTTATAATAGTACCTACCTCGAAGGGTCTTTGTGAAGACTAAATTTATTAACCATGACTTAGCATGGCTTAGCACAGGGCCTGACACACAATAAACTCAACATCAACATTAGATATTAAAATTAATCTCTTTAATGGATCTGAGTATTTTAGGGTATATGATGATGATATTTCAAACTGGGTGGGGGATTGATGGGAAAATGGACTGATTATTCATTCAATAACTTTATTTTCCCCCTAATTATCTCAGAAATATTTATTAAACAATCCATTCTCCACCATCCCCCAGTTTGAAATGCTGCATTCATCGCAAACTCGATTCCATCCTTACAAGGGTCTGTGTCCAAGTTTTCTACCCTGTTCTGTTCCACAGTATCTGTTCTAGTACCCGGGCCATGCTGTTTTGCTGGTTGTCTCTTTGTAATACAATTCAACCCAGCCATGGGCGTCCCTGGCACCTCACCCTTCCTTATTCTTCGTTATTTCAGGAAAATCAGTTCCCCCAGCCAGAGACCAGCTACTGTTCTTATTTGGGGCAATATCTCTCTCTCTCCATCTCCATCTCTCTGTTTCTCTCAATGTCTCTCACTCTCTTATTCTCTGTCTCTTGCTCTCTGTGTCTGTCTCTCTCCCACCTTACGTGTCTCTCTTCATCTCTCTCAGTATCTCTTAGTCTTTGTGTCTCTCTGTTTCCCTATGTCTGTTGGTCTCCCCTCTCTCTCTCCCTGTTGCTGTCTCTCTTTGTCTCTGTGTCTTTCAGCCAGTCCCATTGACAGAGGGACAGTTGTCAACTTGAAGCCCTGCAGACACCCAATGACTCACTCAGATACAGAGTAGAAGAGTCCTGGCCCTCATCTGCCCCACACCTCTCCCCTCCCCAGCGTAGAAGGACAAGTTGAGGCCCAGAGATGGGTGGGAGGGCTTCTCCCAAGGCCTTACAGAGATGCAGTTGAGACCCAAGCCCAGATCTCAGGACTCTCAGCAGGACCTTGGCTTTGTCTTTCTCCCCAACTGTGGGCCTCAGTTTGACCCTCAGCACCCATAAGGGCAAAACAGGACCTTGGCTGCCATTCCCCCTTCTGCCTTCCCACAGGTTGGACCCTGACTAGGGCAGGAAGATCTACAATCACAACATGGGGCCCAGCCTCACAGGAGCTGGGCCAGGTGGAGTCAGGAGGTCTAGTTGGCCAGAGGGTAGTGATGAAGGAGAGGTGTCTGTCAAGCTGCGTGTCCCTAGAGCTAGTGCTGGTCCCTGGGAACCTCGATCCTAGGTCCCCTCCAGAGAGTCTGTTGGTGGGCTCTGTACTGGCGAGAGTGGTGGGGCTTTTCTTACTCCCCCATGAGACACAGGCTGAAGGCACGCTGGCCTCAACCTCCTCCTCTTTCCATCCCCATCTCAGGTGGAGTGGCTATGAATCTAGGAAAGTCATCCCAGAATGGACAGGGAGACTGAGGCCCCGTAAGTGTTCATTTACCAATCATTGACATTTTGCAAAGTGTCTCATGTGCATGAACTTCAGCAGATGGATCCTATTACTGCCTAATTTCCAAATGAGCCCACGCAGACTTAAAGCCAGTTACCGGCTGAGCCTGGCCCCAGGCTGGGGGGAGCAGAGGGGGTTATTGAGACCCTCTACCTGCATGGAACTCAAGAGGGAGGTTGAGGGGAGATTTGCTGTAATTCTAGGCCTGATGGGAGGGAGGCCTTATGAAATAGTGAGTTGCCTGTCCTTCACGTGGTTCCAGGGAGTTTGGATACCAGGAACATTGGCCTACACATACTGAGAAGTTGGACCCATGGACCACACAGAGTTTGTGGTTTTGAGATTCTGGGATCCTTTGAATCTAGGAAATGATGTTCTATGATTCTGAGACTTTGGTGTTGTACTGTTTGAAGACCCCAGGGGTCCCAGTATCTGCAGGGCCTGCTTGGTACTCCTTGAGCTTCAAACCTGGGGCCTTTCTACAGCCCAAGAAGGGCCAGGTCTACAGAGCCCATGGCTCGTCATGGTGGCCAGATGGATGTCACCTACCACATCCGCCAGCACCCACATCACCCCACCTGGGCCAAGCTGGCTGCAGGACAGGCTAGCCAGTTCTCGGAACGAAACCCGTGAGGTGGGGTATCTGCCCCCTTCGCTTCCTCCTTGGTGCCGATGAAGCCCAGCGCATCCGGCCGCCATGACGTCAATGGCAGAAAAATCTGGGGAAGTTGGGGGCTGTGACAACAGGGCCCAGATGCAGACCCCGATACGAAAACATAATGTGGCCCAAAAACATCCTCCATGCAGCTTCTGAGAAACCTAGTCAGAAAGGGACGCCCCAACAGACAGTGCAGGAAGCTGGCTGCCCAGCCCGGCCCTCCCGGTCCCCCACCACCAGACAGACCATACCTAGGCCCCCTTTCTGAGAATGTAGTGATGCTTCCCTGAGTCAGGCCATTCCACATGTGTTTGGGGAGGAGAATTCTTATAAGCTCTGGCCAAGCGTCCAGGCAGCTTCAGAAGTGACTACAGGCCAGCCGCGTGGGCCAGGCCCAAGTGGTAGAAACATCCACTCACTGACCATGAGATCGGTATTAGTTTGCTCGGGCTGCCGTAACAAAGTATCACAACTAGGTGGGTTAAACAACAGAAATTTATCATGTCTCAGTTCTGGAAGCTAGAAGTCCTAGAACAAGGTGTCGGCAGGGTTGGTTCCTTTTGCACACTGTGAGGGAGAGTCTGCTCCGTGCCTCTCCCCTAGCTTCTGGTGGTTTGCTGGCAATCTTTGCTGTCCCTTGGCTTGTAGAAGCATCACCTCATCCCTGCCTTAATTCATTCACTCATTCATTCACTCTGCTCCTCATCTCGCCATTTTCCCAAGTCCTTGTTCTGAGCCTCCACAGATGCAGATTCTCACACAATAATGTTCTAGCCAAGAGACTAAAGGTTTAATATCTGGATTCTCACACCCATCTCCCTCAGCACCACAGCTTTGACAACCCCCATGAGGCAACAGCAAAGAAAGGAAGGAGTGACCACTCCTCCAGAATCCTCCTGTGCTCCCCTGGGCCACTCTCAGCAGCTATGCGCTCAACCCAGTGCTGCGGGGTAGGACAGGGAGTCACACACATGCACAGCAGAGGGCTTGGGAGATGTGCACACAGGCATACACACTTCTTGAAGAAAGAAGTGGAGGTCTCATGTTGCCATGGGACTATGGAACTCGGCACCTGGGTGTCTCCTTCAATAAAATAGGAGTTGCACTGGGCTTCCCCTCAGACTGGGATTATAGGGTCCTGAGAAGCCCAGGCCCTGCGTGTCAGGGAGCGTAAGGTTCTGGGGCTCAGCAAAGGGCCCTGGAGCCATCGTGGAGGGCTTTCAGGATGAGGACAATAGAGGAGCAGGCCTTGTGTGGCTTGGCCAGGGGAAGAGGCAGAGGAGTGGGCATTCCTGGCAGGGCGAATAGCATGAGCGAGGCTTGGAGGCAGGCTTGGGGGCACAGGTTGGGTGAACTCTGATGGGGGCTGGGTTGAGGGGTTCCCACAGCCCCTGGCTCAGGTGAGCCTGTCTCTCCTCCTCTCTGACACGTGCCATGCCAACTCCGCGCAGGGCAGGAGCCCAGAGCTGATCAGACTCTTGGACTCAGCCCCTTGCCCTGAGCTCCAGATCCCATATTCAGCTGCCCCCTCGGCATTTCTAGCGCCAGACTCTTCATATCCCTGTACACCTGGACTTTCACCCTCAACCCTACACTGCCCCATGATGTCCCCATCTCAGGTGATGTTAGCTCTGTCCTTCCAGCTGCTCAAGGTGAAACCCAGAAGTCACCTTGACCCTCTCTCTCTCACCCCCTACATTCAAGCTGCCAGCAACTGCTCCAGCGTCCACCTTCAGAATAGCCTCAGAATCCACCCGCTTCTCACCATCTCCACTGCTACCATCCTGACCTGTGCCACCGTCGTCCCGTGCCTGGACCATTGCAGTAGCCCCCTCACTAGTCCCCTTCACAGCAGCCAAATGACTCTTTTTTTGACTCTATGCCCAGTCACTGGGGTAAAATAGTGCCCCCAGGAGAAAGTCAGAGATCAGCCCTGGCAGGATGAGCAAAGGCCACGTGGCCTCTGTAGGGAGCAGAGAGGACAGAGGGCTGAGGCTTGAAGACAGCCACAAGTGGTGTGGGAATGGACTGAGACCTGCGCTGGCTGAGACCCCACAAATCTATCGCCCATCACCCTTGTGGAGGACACATCCACACCAGGGCTGTGCCAGCATGTGGAGGCAAGCTGGGTACTGGACCCGTGCATGTGGGGCATTGTGGGTACACTCATGTACCTGTGTTCCTGACACCAGTGTGTGTGTGTGTATACATGATCAGAGCTGGGGTGCAGCTGTGGGGCCCTTCGGCACATGTCCCAGCCGATGCCTGCTCTAACCAGAGCGGGTGTCGGCATAGTTTGGGTGGATGAGTATCTCGCACTGCTCCCAGCACATGTGTGACTCCTTCCCCCTCTGTCCATGCAGCCTGCCCTCAGACAAGGACCCAATGCCCAACCCCAGACCAGCCAAGCCTCCGGCTCCTTCCTTGGCCCTCGGTCCATCCCCAGGAGCCTCACCCAGCTGGAGGGCTGTGCCCAAGGCCTCAGACCTGCTGGGGGCCAGGGGCCCAGGAGGAACCTTCCAAGGCCGGGACCTCCGAAGCGGGGCTCATACCTCCTCCTCCTCCTCCTCCTCCTCCTCCTCCTCCTCCTTGAACCCTGTGCCACCATCGCAGCTGCAGGTGAGGCCCCAGGCCCAGGATGGGGCAGGCAGGGTGGGGTACCTGGGCCTACAGGTGCCGACCTTTACTGTGGCATTGGGCGGGAGGGGGGTGCTGGCTGGGGCACAGGAAGTGGTTTCTGGGTCCCAGGCAAGTCTGTGACTTATGCAGATGTCGCAGGGCCAAGAAAGTCCCCACTTGCCAGGCCTTAGAGATGCGAGGCTCTCCCCAACCTCCCAATCCCTGTGTCAGGAGAGGAGGAGAACCTATTGTGGTCCCATGGGCACAGCCATGTGTCCCCATCCCCATGTGACAAGAAGAGAGGCCTGAGGCCCAAGGAAGTGAGGTGACAGGGTTGAGGCCAGTTCTGCCACTTATTACCTGCTTGATCTTGAAAAAGTGACTCAATCTCCATAAGCCTCAATTTCCACACATGTGAAATGGGAATGGTCATAGTACCTACCATGTGTAGAGTTATATGAATTAGACACAGGACAATGAGGATGAGGATGGCATCTCACCTGCCTGCCTTACCACCCCCCAGCTGCCCACAGTGCCCCTAGTCATGGTGGCACCCTCCGGGGCACGGCTGGGCCCTTCACCCCACTTGCAGGCCCTCCTCCAGGACCGACCACACTTCATGCACCAGGTATGGACCATGAATGGGCAAGAAGGTGGGAGAACTGTTGGGAGGGGCCCCAAGCCAGGCTGAACCGTGGCCCACGTGTATCCCCAGCTCTCAACAGTGGATGCCCACGCCCGGACCCCTGTGCTGCAGATGCACCCACTGGACAGCCCAGCCATGATCAGCCTCCCACCACCCACCGCCACCACCGGGGTCTTCTCCCTCAAGGCCCGGCCTGGCCTGCCACCTGGTAACACCTCGGCCTGTACTCCAGGGTCCCCAAATCCTTGACCGTGAGCAGTGCAGGCTGTTCTGAATAGCGGCCCCCTGGAGGTCAGAGGTGTCAGGTCTCAGAGGCTTGGAAACTCCAACCTCCAAAAAATGTCAGGTTCAGAATCTTAAAGTTGCAGAATGTCAAAATCGCGGAACCACAGATCTTTACGAAGTTAGTCAAAATGTCAGCACTTGCAAATAGCAGTCTTTCCGCTGCTCTGCCAGAAGCCTGGGACTTTTGGGACAGCAGAGCCCCCTGGGAGTCAGGGCCTTCAAGGCTCAGGAGGGCCGGAAGCTCAAAATGAGAAGCCTTGTGCGCTAAGCTTCAGAGCCTGGCCCGCAGCCCCCAGAGGTACCCTGTCCCCACCCGCAGGGATCAACGTGGCCAGCCTGGAGTGGGTGTCCAAGGAGCCAGCACTGCTCTGCACCTTCCCAAGCCCCGGTGTACCCAGGAAGGACAGGTCAGTGGGCATGGCCGGGAAGGACCCTCTCTCTACTATCCCCTCCCCTGACACCCTCTGTTCCCTCAGCACGCTTTCAGCTGTGCCCCAGAGCTCCTACCCGCTGCTGGCAAACGGCGTCTGCAAGTGGCCTGGATGCGAAAAGGTCTTTGAGGAGCCAGAGGACTTCCTCAAGTGAGTGGCCCGGGTGCACACCAGTCCAGGGGGTCCTGGTTTGTGGGAGGCGATCTGGAGTGCACATCTCAGCTCAGGCCTCATCCCAATAGTAGTAAGATGAAAAAGGCAAATGCTGGGACTGTCGATTCAAATCCCAGCTCGAGCTCTCACTAGCTGTGTGTGCTTGGGCAAGTAACTCAGCTTCTCTGGGCCTCAGTTTCCTCATATGTACGATGGGGTATATTAATAAAGGTATGTACTGTTATTTACTTCCGTTTTACAGACAAGGTAACTGAGGCCAAAGAGGTTAAGTGTCTTGATCAAGATCACCCAGTTCCTGAGTGACAGAGCTGGGATTTAAAACCAGACAGCCAGGCTCCGGAATCCACACTCCTAACTGCTTTGCTCTATGGCTCCTTGTGCCAGCACACCGGCCTGATTTCATTGATCCCCAAAGTCCCAGCTCCTCTGCGTGGCTGTTGTTGCCTCCCCTAAGCTCCATCACACCCACACACACCCCTTCTCCGACCATACCCAACTATTAGCAGCAACTCAGCATGTCCCTCACACAGGCCAGGCCTTCGCACAGGCTGTTCCCTCCACTCGAATGCCTTTCCCACTCTCACCCGCCTGGCCCACTGTCAGCTCACCACCCTTCCAACGTCTTCTCAGAGGGTGCGCTCAGGCCTGGCACGTAGTAAGTGCTGAGTGGCATGTGTTGAAGGAAT
Source organism: Lepilemur ruficaudatus (assembly GCA_963574885.1). Lineage (NCBI taxonomy): Eukaryota > Metazoa > Chordata > Mammalia > Primates > Lepilemuridae > Lepilemur > Lepilemur ruficaudatus. Next base: position 4,650 of record CAUYRT010059449.1, on the reverse strand, counting down.
GACAGGTGTGAGAGAGAGACTGGGGTAGAGAGGGGAGGGGAGCTCTGAGGAGAGACCTTCCAGAAGGTCTGAGCCATCCCCACTAGGAACGTTAAGCCAGGCCAGGCCTGTCATGGTTACCTGCATGGAATCTTCCCCCTACCTAGGCACTGCCAGGCGGACCATCTCCTAGACGAGAAGGGCAGGGCACAGTGTCTCCTCCAGAAAGAGGTGGTACAGTCTCTGGAGCAGCAGGTAACACCGGGAGGGGATAGGGGATGGGGGGCAAAACTTCTGTCCGCTCCATGCCAGGAGCCAGGCTCCCTCACGGTGAGGCCTGGCATGAATGAAGAACAAAAGCCCGGGCAAAGATGTGGTGGGAAAAGGCCGGGTTGAGGCCTCACTTTTGTGCCCGTCCTCACAGCTGGTGCTGGAGAAAGAGAAGCTGGGTGCTATGCAGGCCCACCTGGCCGGGAAAATGGCCCTGACCAAGGCGCGGTCTGCAATGAGCAACCTCGAGCCGGTAGGCGGCAAGGGTAGACCGCTGGGGGGTGGGGGGCAGAGGGAGCCCTGCAGGGGCAGGGAACCTATCTCTACATGCGGGCCCTGTGATCTATGGGCCCGTGTCCTCAGCTCCAAACATGCCCAGACCTGGGAATCCGACGCCCTCCACTTACAAACCCTCTGATGCTAAGATCCTGAAACACTGTGATCCTGGGTTTTCAAAGCAACAGCAAATAGCCACTTAGCGAACAGACTATGTGCCAGTAGGACCAGCTACCTAAACTGGCAGAGCCCAGTGCAAACTGAAAATGCATGCTCCCTTATTCAAATTGCAAGACAGTGACCACAGAGCATTAAAGCATAAGGTCCTGTGTAACTAAACGGGTCACATGCCCATGAAGCCAGCCCTGGGTGCCAGGCACTGTTTCTGAGCACTTTGCTGATGTTAACTTATTTGGTCCTCATGATGCCACCGAGAGGTAGGTACCACTATCATCTCCCATTCACAGATGACAAAAACTGAGGCAGGGAGGTTTAGGTGACTTTCCCAAGGTCACAGTTGGATGGTGAAGGAGACCGATTTAACCCCGGCTCATAGCCCCAGTGTCGGCGGCTACACACGGTGTCCGCACCCACACTCTAATAAACACAGCTCATGTTGCTTCGTGGGATTCCACACTAACATGGAATTGAGAAGAGGGGCCCTTACTTTTAAAAACAATGATTTTAAAAATAAAGTGGAAAGTTTAAGCCTCTGAGTCACCGGCCTCTCCCTCCTCCCCCAGACATCATCCGACAAGGGCTCCTGCTGTATTGTAGCGGCTGGCACCCAGGGCGCTGTCGTCCCAACCTGGCCCAGCCCCCGCGAGAACCCCGACAGCCTCTTTGCTGTGAGGAGGCACCTGTGGGGCAGCCATGGAAACAGCACATTCCCAGGTAAAATGGCCCTTGCCCTACACGGTGACCCCAAGCTCCTAATCCTGACAGGCTCTGGGGGACGGCATGAGGGGTGCAAAGTGGCTCCGCCACTTAACCAGTTAGTTACATCCATTGGTGTGCAAGTTACTTCACTTCTTTTAAACCTCGAGGAGAGCTATTTTGGCAGGAGTGGTGCAAAGACTAAATGATACGACATGCATCAGATGCCCAGCAAACAACAGCCCTATGACCTTTGACATTGGTGTTGATGGTGGGATTTCAGACAGTGAGATTTCAGCCTCCCACGGTAGAGGGATGGTGGGGCAAGGAACTAGGAGGTCCTACATGGGATGGGGCCTGATTCGTCCCCACCCTCTGACAGAGTTCTTCCACAACATGGACTACTTCAAGTTCCACAACATGCGGCCCCCTTTCACCTATGCCACCCTCATCCGCTGGGTAAGCCGGGCAGTTCAGGCCCAAGGACGAGGGAGAGGGAGAGGGAGAGGGGTGGGGACCTGCCTCCCAGATTCCCATCTCCCTCTTGGCACCTCAGAGTGGGCTCCTCCATTAACAAGCCCCAGCCCCGAGAAGCCCCAAGCCATGCCTCAAATGTGATCCCCAAACAGACTTCACCCCAAACCTAAACCACCGTCCAGGGCAGTGCATGCCAAATTCTGACGCTAAACCCACCCCTTTCCAGATGCTTACCTCAACCTCATCCCTAACCCTCTCCTGGCCCTACAAAATAGCCCAAAACTTACCCATTTCTGCCCCTTGCCCTAAGCCCACCCCAGCTATTACCGTATCTCCTTTCCCGGCCTTTATGTCAACCCAACGCCATATCTTCCCCAGCCCTGATGTACCCCAGTACATCAACCCACCCCCCAGTTGTATCCCATCCCTCACCCTTCCATATGACACCCACCTGACCCTTAACCTCAGCCCATCCCAGCCCCTTCATCTCAGCCTCCCAGAACCTTCATCCAGCCCCACACCTAACCCCAAACCCAAACCTAACCCTTCATAATGCCAGCTCTTTCTGACTCTGTGTCTGAACTAAACCCCCAGCCTAGCCCCATCCTGACCCATAACTTCATGGCAATCGTAATCACTGACTCATTAATCCCATTCCTAAATCCAAACAGATCAAATCCCCGGACCCTCAGCCTCACTCCACACCTAACCCACAACTGACCTCACTCTTGCCCCTGAATCTAACCACCTGCCACATCCCTGACACATAAAATACACCATAACTAGGCCCATCTCTGACTCTTGACCTAATGCCACATGTCATCCCATCCCTCACCCCTAACTCATATCAGGCCACCCCCAGCCTGACTTTTAACCAACCCCTTCCCTGACCCATAACTCAGCCTGGTGCTTTACCCCTTCCAAATCCTTGACCCCACTCCTGACCCCTGACCTTCCCAAACCCTGAAATGTCATCCCCACAGAGCACCCCAACTCCAACTCCATCCAGACCTTGAACCTCACTCCAGCTCTAACCCTGAATATGACCCCACTCCCAAACTCAGCCCTGATCCTTTACCTAATCTCAAGCTGACCACAGCCACCCCGTCTAACCCTGTCCTGACCCTACCCCTCACCCAGCTCCTAACCCTATCCCTGATCCTTCACTCTGCCCCATCTCTCTCCCTCTCCTCCCCCCACCGCCACAATTCTGCCCCCATGTCAGATGGCCCAGGGTAGGCCACTGTGCCCCTTGGCCCCGACTTTGGAAGAACGCCCCCCTTACCCCATTCCCACCCTCCAGGCCATCCTGGAGGCTCCCGAGAAGCAGCGGACACTCAACGAGATCTACCACTGGTTCACACGCATGTTCGCCTTCTTCAGAAACCACCCTGCCACTTGGAAGGTGAGCTCCTCTGGAGGTGGCAGTGGTGGGCCTGGGGCAGGGCTCATAGGCACGTTGGCAATGGACAGGAGGTCAGCTGTTGGCGGGGGGCTGCTGAGCTCAGAGTATGATTGCCCACCTGCTCCCGCACCCCTGGCCTCCCACAGAATGCCATCCGCCACAACCTGAGCCTGCACAAGTGCTTTGTGCGGGTGGAGAGCGAGAAGGGAGCTGTGTGGACCGTGGATGAGTTCGAGTTCCGCAAGAAAAGGAGCCAGAGGCCCAGCAGATGTTCCAACCCTACACCCGGCCCTTGAGCTCAAGACCAAGGAAAGAAGGAAGGAAGGACAGGGGCCAAGACAGGGGCAGAGGTGACAGGAGTGACAGGCCCTGGACGTGCCCATAGGGAGGAAGTGAGGTGTCCACTGTCTTGCTATCCAGAGCCCCTGCTTCCCAGCTGGCAGCCCTCCTGGGTCATCTCTTCTGTCCCCAGGCTGCTCAGAGGGGGCCCAGGCCTGGCCCCAGCCCCCACCTCCACCCTGCCCCACCCCACCCGAGATGGGCCCGCCAGCCAAACAGAGCCTTCACAACCAGCCACACACAGCCTGCCTCAGCCACTCTCACAGATGACCTCAGGGCTGGAAAAGTCACACAGACACACTGTCACAGTCCTGGCCCCTGGACTCTAACACAAACTCAAAACACAAAGAGCCTGCCTCAGCACGCTCAAATGACCTCAAAGCTGCAGTCACATAAACAAGCACACATGAGCACAATCCTATCAACTCACATACCCCAAAGCACACGCTCACAGCCAGCATCGGGGCCCACGGGGGCAGTATCACGGAGGGGTGTGCCGAGACACCAGCACAGAAGCAGCGTCAGTGCCCCCAGGGTCTTAGGTCCCAGAAAGCCACATGGACACACAATCGCTCATGCACAGTCTCATACAGCCCCCGACACATGCTCGGTCATACACACAGCCCATTAGCATTCACCTGCATATCGCACACACATGCACACACACAGCCCCCAGTGGGTCTCCCGAGTCCCACGCAGACACACAGCCACACACACTGACTTGCCAAAACATACCCCATGTCTCCCCTGCCCCCCACCCCTCTCCCCTGTCCCGAGCCCCGATCCATGCCTCAGCTTTGACTGCAGAAGAGCTCCTTGTTTATTTGAGATCCAAGGCCCCCAATCCCCAGTACCGTCCCCAATAAATTGCAGCCGAGCTCCCAAACGCCGATGATCACCCCAGATAAGGGTTGGGGTCAGGTGGGCAGGGGTCTGGGTCCAAGGCCACAGCAGGAGGAATTGGACAGCAAGCAGAGGGAATAGCTAGAGTAGGTGCTTGGTCACTGCCTCCAGCACCCCAAATCCCT
>CAUYRT010059447.1:0-35110 GCA_963574885.1 Lepilemur ruficaudatus | reverse complement strand
TAGATTTTTGAATGTAACAAGATAGGTCAACTTGAGTGGTAATATATTTTGGGAGATCAGCTCACTATAAATTGTGACTGTAAACATTATACTGTAAATGCTTTGTAGTTTTCCCCCAATAAAAAAGAAAAAAAAAAAAGTCAGTATGTACTTGAGGAGTATTAATGGAAGAAAAGCCAGCAAAAAAGTAAAGTTTCTTGGTAAGAAGAAAAAAAAAAAAAAAAAAAGCAGTGCCTGGGAGGTTGTATCTGAAGGGCCAGGTGCTTAGGGCAGGGACCTGGGGAATCCTGGGAGGATATCCCTGAGGCCAGGCTCTGAGAGGCGGGTGGCCAGAGGGTTCCCCGGCAACTTCCTGCCTCCTATCGGAAAGGAGAACTGATGGCCCCATTGGTGCTGGCCACTGAATGTGACTTGGGGCTTTCCAGGACCACAGAAAGAGGAAGGGCGGCTTGGAGAGTTAGGGAGAGTCTACGAAATGACTGATAACTTCTTGATAACCCTGTTCTTTTGGGGAGTGGGGTGGGGTTTGAACAGGATTATGTTTGGCTTAGACAAAGAAACATGATATTACTTTCACTTTTCAATTTGAGAGCAATTCATATTTGTGACTCATGTAATATGCTGTTCTCATAATAAAAGCTCAGTAAGTCCTTGTTCCCTCTACTCTTCTGTTTGTACTTTATTTACATTTAATCATAAATCTGAGCCCCGTAGCAGTTTAGAGGTTGAAACCTGGGGCTCTAGAGCCAAGTAGACTCAAATTCCAATCCTTGATCCACCGCTTACTTGGCTGTGTGAACCTTGGGTAAATTCCTTAATCTCTGTGAACCTCAGTTACAACACCTATAGAATGGGGGTTAAAAAACAGGTGCTGTTTGCAAAAATGAAATCACTCTTCAAACAATAAGTTCTAAGTAAATAGTGGCATTTATGATTGTATGCTCTATGAGTCAAGTAGGGCAAAATAAATGCCATTAAACAAAGGAAGAAATGAAGGCAGAGAGAGGCCAGATGTCCCCTCTGAGGTCAGGAAAAGACTCATAAACCCAACGCTTGGCTCTCTTGCTATCTAAGCCAGGAGGGAATGCATTGTTCCCAGTACCTCTCAGAGCCAGGATTCTACCAACCCGAGTGTTCCATGTTCCCAGAAGCTTTTCAACGCTATAAACACAGAGGGAACTTTCTGAGAAATTTGCTGGATCAGGGCTTTTGCCTAAGCAGACAACTTTGGTTGGCTTTGGCTCCCTTTCCTGATTGCCCTGTTCCATGAATCCATTGTTTCAGTTCACTCTGTGGTTTCTGTTTGAATCTTCCAGAACCACTGTAGACTTAAAGAGGAAAGAAGGGTAGGATGCCAACTTCTGGCAAAACACAGACAGTGAAAAGACCCGGTCTCATTTAGCCAGAGTTGTTGATGAATCTGTTGGGCTATTGTCGATAAAATTTAAGTGGTATATATTTAGTTGGTTAGTTATTTTTAGAGCCAGTGTTCTGATCATAAAAGCCTTATGTGGCAATTATGAAAAACGTGGAAGTCAAATATCCCATACATATTTTTTTTTGTGATGGCAAGCAGTTTCGTAAAAACCCAATTCTCTAAATCCCATAGGATTTTGAAAACAATTAACTCCTTATAGAATTGATAGCTTTTCCAATTAATTAATCAGTAAATCAATTACCCAGAGCATGTTTATTGAGTTCCTTTTGTGCAATAAGGTGGGTCCTGGGATTGGAGTGAGGTAAGAAAATGAAAAGCTCTGAACTAATAAATGTTGTCCATTCCCAGAGGGGAGAACAATCTAATGGCAATGCAATTAGTGATCAAGTGTTTGGTCCTCAGGGGTGGCGGGAGTTGGGACAGACAATAAATGTGGTATGAACAGGGAGACAAATGAGCCCCCAGGTGACAGGAAAGTCTTGTTGAAAAAATTCAGTGGGGAAACATCCTGTGTCTTAGGCCACAAGTAAAAGAAAGGTGACTGTATTCATCCAACCACCCATCCATCCACCCACCCATCTATGCCTCCAGTTAAAATGTTTTTATTATACTTTTATAAAACCAGCCTTTTGAGGTATAACTGACATATAATAAACAGCACATATTTAAAGGTACAGTTTGATAAGTTTTGACATATGTCTGCACCAGTGAAACCATAGCCACAATCAAGACAATGGACTTATCCATCAGCCTCAAAAGTTTCCTTGCAGCCTTTTGTAATTCTGCCCACTCACCTTCCCAGAAAACCTCTGATCTGCCTTCTGTCAGTATGCATTAGTTTGCGTTTCCTACAATTTCATAAAAATGGAATAATACAGCCTGCAGTATTTTTTGGTCTGGTTTCCTTCACTCAGCTTAATTATTTTGAGATTTATCCATGTTGTAGCACGTATCAATATTTCATCCTTTCTTACGGCTGAGTAGTATTCCATTGTGTGGATACCTCACAATCAGTTTCATTCGCCTGTTGATGGACATTTGGGTTGTTTACAGTTCTTGGCTGGTAATATAAAAATAAAGTTGCTAAGAATACTCATGTACAAATTTTTGTACGGACATATGCTTTCATTCGTTCTTGGGTAACCACCTAGGAGTAGAATGGCTAGTTCATGTGGTAGGCACATGCTTAACTTTTTAAGAAACTGAGAAACCGTTTTCCAAAGTGATTATACCATTTTACATGCCCACCAGCAGCATATGAGAGTCCTATTTTCTCCACATTCTTGTCAACATTTTAAAATTATAACCATTCTAATAGGTATAGTGGTGATATCTGATTTTAATTTACATTTCTCTAACGACTAATGATTGAGTCTTTTTTCATGTGCTTACTTCCCATCTGCATGCACTTTGGTGAAGTATTTGTTCAAATATTTTGGCCATTTTTTTCAAAATTGGCTTGCTTATTTTCTTATTAAGTTTTGGGAGTTCTTTATATATTTGGGATACAAGCCCTTTATCAGCTCTGTGATTTATAAGGTTTATGATTCTGTCAGTCTATACCTTGTCTTATACTCTCTTAGCAGTATCTTTTAAAGAGCAGAAGTTTCAAAATTTGGTGAAGTCCAACTTATCAGTTTGTTCATTTCCAGATCATGATTTTGATGATGAAGCTAAAAAATCTTTGCCTAGATCAAGGTTACAAAGACATTCTCCAATGTCCTAAATATTTTATAACTTTAGATTTTTATATTTAAATCTACCATCCACTTTGAGTTAATTTTTATATACAATGTGAGGTATAGATAGAAGTTCATTTTTTTTTTTTACATATGGGTATCTAATTGTTCCAGTACCAGTTTTCAAAGGAATCATCATTTCTCCACTGAATTGCCTTTGCATCTTTGTTAAAAATCAGTTGTCCGTATACATATGAGTCTATTTGTGGATTTTATTCTGTTCTATTTATCTAATCTATTTATCTGTCTTTATGCCAGTATTGCACTGTCTTGATTACTATATCCTTATTATAAGTCTCGGGTTCAAGTAGTGTTAATATTACAACTTTATTCTTTTTTTTCTCAAAGATATCTTCACTATTCTAGGTCCTTTGTACTTCCATGTATATGTATTTTAGAATCAACTTATCAATCTCTACAAAAAAGCTTCCTAGGGATTTCTATTTGGATTACATTGACTCTATAGATCAAGCTGGGAGAATTTACATCACATTAACAATATTGAGTTTTCATGAACCCATGATCATAGTACATATCTTCATTTATTTTGGTCTTCACTTCTCTTGCAATATTTTGTAATTTGTAAAAAATTTATTTTGTAAAATTTTTGTATAAACTTTTCACACGTTTTGTCAGATTTATCTGTAAGTATTTCAATGTTTTTGATGTTATTGTGAATGGTATTGTTTTATTAATATCAACTTCTGATTGTTCATTGCTATTGCGTAGACATCTAATTGATTTTTGTGTATTGAGATTGTGTCCTGCAACCGTGCTAAACCCACTTATTGGTTCTAGTAGCTTTTTTGTTGATTCCATCAGATATTCTACATAGATGATCCTGTCGTCTGTGAGTAAAGAGAGTTTTACTCTTTTTCCTACCTGAATGCCACTATTTTTTTTCCCTTCCCCTGTTGCACCGGTTAGAACCTTTAGTACAACATTAAATAGAAGCAATGAGAGTAGACAACCTTGTCTTGTTCCTTATCCTCAGAGGAAAGTGTTTATTCTTGCATCATGATGTTTGCTGTAGGTTATTTGTTGATATCTTTTATTAGGTTGAAGATGATCTCTTCTGGTCCTACATTGCTGAGAATTTTTATTATATTCACACCGAGGTGCACACTGTTTGGGGGATGGGCACGCTTGCAGCTCTGACTCTGGTGGGGCAAAGGCAATACATGTAACCTAAACATTTGTACCCCCATAATATTCTGAAATTAAAAAAAAATAAAATAGAAATGAATGTTGTTGAATTTTTACAAGTGAGTTTTTTTCATTTGTTGAAATGATCATATGTTTTTTTCTTTTATAGTATGTTAATGTGGTAAACTACTTGATTTATTTTTCAATGTTAAAACAACCTTGCATTCCTGGAATAACCCTATTGGTCAAATGTATTACCTTTTTAATATATCGTTGGATTTAATGTGCTAATATTTTGTTTAGCAATTTTGCAAGCATAATAAGAATACTGGTCTGAAGTTTTCTTTTCTTATAACATCTCTGTCTGATTTTGGTGGTGGGATAATGTTGACCTTATAGAATCAGCTGGAAAGTATTCCTCCCTTTTCTATTTTCTGTAAGAGTTTACGTAGAATTGATATTATTTCTTCCTTAGATGTTTGGTAGATTTCATCAGTGAAGCCATGTCTACATCCAGTTTTTCTCCAGAACGTATAACTTTCTACATTCTGGAGTCAGCTGCCTTGGTTTGGATCCCAGTTCCAAACCTTACTAAGCATGTGAGCTTGGGGAAGTCTCCAAATATCCACCTGCAAAATTGAGGAATAAAAATGCAATGGTGCCTACATCATAACGTTGTGAGGACTAAATCAGATGATGTCCGTATTTAGTAAATTTTACTTATTATTACCATGAGCCTGTGTCTCCCAGACAAGACTAAGTTGGAGAGTAGGATAGAAAAGGACCCAGAGGAAGGGCATGGACTGTTTTCTTTCCAGATGTGGTCTCACCCCAGCCTTCTTTCCCTTTACTCCTTAAGGTGATTGGAAAGAAAAAAACTGGTCCCACCACTTAATCTATGGCCAAATTAATCAACTTTTTCTAGCCTTGTTTTCCTCATCCATAAAGAAGGGATAATAATCATAGCAAATAATTGTTGGCCACTTACTAGGTGCTAGACACTGTCCTAAGTACTATCCATGTATTCACCCAACGAATCCTAACAACATCGAGTGAGATGGGTACTATTGTTATCCCCAATTTTACTGACGTGAAACTCAAGCGGAGACAGGTTAGTAACACTAGTGCTCAAAGTCACACTAATAAGTTGCAGAACTGGGATATGAACCCAGGAATTCTGGCTCCAGAGCCCACTTCCTTACCCCACCCTTACAGTTTTTGGTTGTTGTAGGTTTTTTTGTGTGTGTGTGAGAATTAACTGAGATAACCTGGAGGGCACATGGAAGATGTTGCTAAGTGTTACTTTACTTTCTACAGGTTCTACAAAACTCTGGAAGGAATAACACACTGATTATTTTATCTTGACTTCCATCCCCAGGCCACCCCAAATCTTTGGCTGACTTTGATTAGAAGAGGCTCTGTCTCAGCAGAGAGGACAAGCTCCAATCCCAGCAGAACTATAACTCTCAGGGGTAGACAGTAATGCCAAGGTCCCCAGCCCCTTGCTACTCAACGGGTGGTCACTGGGACAGCAGCATCAGTATCATCTGGAGCTTGTCTGAACTGCACAATCTCAGGCTCCACTACAAACTACTGAATCAGAATTTGTATTTTAACAAGACCCCAGGTGATTTGTGTGCAAATTGAAGTATAAGAATCACTGCCCTAAATCAATACTTTCTCTGCTTGATCCTTCCAAATGGTTGCTTATTCACTGAGGTGATGGGGGTTCACCAACACATCCCCTTACAGATGCGATGTTTATATCGAATGCACATTTATCTTCCCTGTGCAGGAGATGCAGAGTCAAATGCCTTCAGTGGGCCAGATGGGGCCTCTGGTAAACTGGAGTGTGCCAGGCTCTGTCTAAAAGGGACAGCTGCCACCTCACCATAGGTTATTTGTAGATTTCCGTTATTAGGTTGAAGATGATCTCTTCTGGTCCTACATTGCTGAGAATTTTTATTACATTCACACCGCGGTGCACACTGCCAATTGCTGTTAAACGGGAAGGCAATCCCAGTGTTCAGATCTTCTGATATTTTGATGAAAGTTGGAAATAATAGGTCTTCATCTGAAATCTCTTGTTTGTTAAATATTAACAACTAACTCAAACTAGTAAAATAACTTTGAGGGCCAAATGAGCACGGGTGCGGGCCGTATTCCCCAGGGAATGCCAATGAATGACCTCTGACCTAAGAATGACTTCAAAAGAGTGCAGCTTTTCAAATAAATCAAATATGTGTTGTACCTGACAGTCTTCTGAACGTTTAGAGGTTTTTACAAAGAATGCAAGACTCTTTCCATTATTTGGTTGTCTTTAACGTCAGCCACACTCAACCACAAGTATTTCATTGCTGTTTCATCTTCTGTACTTTGTCACCTATCTGTTCTCTCTGCTTTGAGTGTCCATTTCCTGTCTCCTCCATTTAGCTAACTTTGATTCATCCTTCAAGATACAAATCAAGTTTTACGTCCTCTGTGAACATTTTCTGGCTCCCCTCAGTTAGAGTTGACCGTGAGTGCAGTTGCCCCCTCCCCGACCCCGCCCGGCCCCAGCCTGGACCAAGTTCTGTTGGAATCATTTGTTTATATCCTTGTTTCCCCCACACATGCCCAGACATCACAGACTGAGCCTTATTGAGTTCTTTATTCCCAACATCTAGGAAGTGTCAGGCACAGAGTAGATTCTTACACTGGCAATACCTTACTTGGGTGTTGGGAGGATTAAGCAACGTTAAGTATGTGCAGAGCCTAGCTTGGTACATGACGCCCAGTAGGTGGGCGGTAACGTGAGGTCTCCTTTCCTGGGGAATCTTCTGGTCCAGTGTGACAAAGGGAATGTGCGGTCTAATCCCGGCTCGCTAGGGCCTTGTCTTTTGGTGAGTCCTTTCCACTCTCAACCTTGGTTCCTCATCAAGGGAGTTGAAATGGATCTCCAAAGCTCCAGCTCTGAAATCTCAGTAGGTGGCCCATAATTTCACATCCCCGACTTTCCATGCTGTCTAATGAATTGACAACATCAACCTCCAAAGCACGCTGAGTACTGGAGGCTAGGCTGAGAACACATGGTCTTTGGTGACAGTGGTTTGTCCTCTGAGGGCATGGATTTGACATCATGAGAGCATTCTGAGTCTACTCGAGGCAAAGGAAGAAGGCTTGGGGGTAGGATTAGCACTGAGATAATGTCTATAAAGAGTTTTAAGCATCTTAGAGATGGGTGTTCTAGTCATGAAATGTCACTCTGTTAATTTGGGCATGGATGAATAAATAAATTGATTTTTAACTTCGTTTATTTGCTTATTGAAAAATTACTGAGTACCTATTATGTGCCACGCCTACCAAAAGATACTGCAGGAGTCCTCCTGGATCTCGTATTCTAGTCGGGCAGCTATGAGCAAGTAAATAAACAAACACCTAAGACAATTTAGCTCGATGACAAATGTTATGCCAAAAAGAGAACAGACAGAGACAGGGAAAGTGTGCCCGAGAGAGCGATCAGGAAGGTCTTTCTGAGAAGATAGCATGTGAGCTAAGAACTGAAGAGAGAGGAGAGCTTCTCATAAAGTTAGGGGAAGAGAATTCCAGGAAGATGGAACAGCAAGTGCAAAAGCCTCAAGACAAATTAAGCTGGGAGCCAGTGTGAGGAGAGGGGAGTGAGCAGCAGCCAGATCCTTAGTCTTCTGAGTATCACTTTTATCCCAGGCGTACTGGTCGCCGTTGGAATGCTTTAAGCATGGGGGAAACAGTCTAAGTTGAGATATCATTTACATTTTAAGAGCGCTCAGAAGTCTTTGGAAGCAATTTCCTCTGCTGACTTGGAAGAATTAATTAGTTAATATCTGCATGATACTTGAAAATCTTGGAGGAGCAGTAACATATTATTATTTCCCCATGGAGGCTTTCTAAATGGCCGTCTGAGTACCTGAGATTCGCACCTAAAGGCGGCTGAATGAGAAATGGCGTGCAGTCCCCTGCTAAAGAAAACATTCCTTTCTCCTGCCTGCAGGGAAATCTCACTTCCATTTTTATAAGGCCAAAGAGGGACTTGGAAACAGGGCCAGTTCTGACTCTGTAATTAATTTCAAAGAAAGCCTTTTACTTTCACTGCCTATAAAGAGATTAAAAAATAACTTTTGTTTAGGTAATATCTTTCTCTAGAGAGCTCAACAACAAGGAGTTTGATCTTGTATTGCCATAAAGTAGGCAGGAAACTCACTACCTTTTAATTTTTACTTTAAAACATGCCTGAAATTATACCAAAGTTTCCCCAGCAACCTAGGGGAATCCGGCTGTCAGAAGCTCCACCTTTCACTATATCCCAGATACGGTGGCTCCATTTTTTTTTCTTTTGAGAATTTGGGTTTTTGCTGATTGCTTTCCTCCAGTTAATCTCTCTCCCCGCTTATTCCTACTAACAACCAATGTCAATTATGCCCCCCTGCCCGAAGCCATGCACTCTGCATGCATCATCTCATTGAATTGAAAATTTATGGAGGTAGGTCCCATTGATACCACCAATGTCACAGATGAGGAAACTGAGGCTCACGGGAGCCACGCAACGGCCTGAAATCACATCATTGGAAAGAGGCAGGGTCGGGGCTCAGACCCAGGCAATTTGATGGCAGAGTGTGCACATGGAAACATTACCACCTCCTGCCTCCTTTGCATTAAAACTCTAAGAATAACTTGGATGTCTTTGCAGATTCTCTGTGCAGTACCACATTCAGGGCACCAAAGGCATACTCTTCATTATTTATTTATTTATGTTTTGGGCAGCAACAATACCTTTTCTTCTTTTTCTTTTTTTTTAATGTGAAGTGGTGGGGGTGGGAGGTGGGTGGGTACCAAGCGGAGAGAATGCCTTTTATGGCTCGTCTGCTAAACCCTGTGAAGCCGGAGCTGTGTCTCGGTGCCAGACAACTGTGCCTGCTGACTTAATGGCTCCGAAAGATGACAAGGCTTAAAAAATCGACTGTCACTGTGGAACTTGGAACAGATTGAAATAGAGCGCTTGAGTCATCTGTTAAAGATGCCACTCTGGGCCCCTGTCATGCAATGCCCAGTTAGAGCCAGGAACGCATTAAGAAAATAACTTTGATTCAGCTCTGACACCTAAGGTCCCTGTCCCATGTGAGGGGACTGTGGGGACAGATGCTGCTGCTTGGCAAATACCCCACTTCTGGTGGCTACTTGTCAGCTGAAGGGTACAGCTGACTTGCAGCAATTAGTAAATAGTGAAGTTCCCAGCAGAGCTCGTGGCCAGGGCTGGGAGATATACACTGTACTGTCTGCAACGCTCCATGTCTACTCTGTTTCAAATGGCCCTGTCAGCCTTGCCATGCCACGTAACCAAGTGCCCACTCGTGCGTTCCCAGCGACTGTAAATCTGTACCCACGGCTCCACCCACGATCAGCCTCCTGCCAGACTATCTCTAACCCAAACTTCGCACCATGCTTTGTTTGGAACTCACCTCCAATGTTATGGAAATTATTAAGATCACAGGGTTTCGAATCAGTGGATCCCTAAATAGAAAGTCCCCACCATTCCAAATGTGCATAACACAAATCCACATAAACTGAGGAACGCCTGACTGCAACCAATCAGGATGTTAGTGGAAGGCAGGATAGCTCAGAGAGTATATTTGGGTTCCTCACGAATTATTGTGTAAGGGGTGCAATGTGCGTTTTGTTTGGCAAGATGGAGAAGGGCCTTTTGGAAAGTAGAAGTGGGTTTACAGATGTAACGGCAGCCAGGGCTGGAGGGCAAGCGTATTGATATTGATGATGGAGAAGACCAACTGGCTTTGAATCCAGCTCCGTTAATTACCAGCTGTGTGACCTTGGACAAGTTGCTTCACCTCTTTGTGCCTCAGTTTTTTTAGCTTTAAAATGCCAAGATTAATAACAGTATGTATCTTTTGGGTTTTCATGAAGATTAGATCAGTCAGAAGTGCAAGTGTCTGGCACTGTGTTAGTGCTTAACAAATTTTAGCTAAAAAAGAAAACCAACAAAAAGGGATCCAGGATCTTATTTTCAAGATGGAGAGAGTGGGCACAAGCAGAGGCTGCTAGATGATTTGCAATAGGAATACTGTGAGCTCCTGTAGCCTGGGGGAATCAGTAACCATGCCTTATGCAGAGTATTATGACAGCTCAAATGGGTAGCATTGATCAGAAGGAAAATTTATAATATTGAAAGAAGGAAATGTCTTAGGGGAAATTATATGTATGCAGAAAGTAATTTATATGGGGTTTGGTGATTTGGCTATGCCAGTTGAGGAATGCTCTGCACGTGGTATGGCTAGAAATGGAAATATACTAGGTTGGGTTTGAGAGGCAAGTCTTGATTAGGAAGCGAGTTGAAGACTCACATGAGATGAGGAAGAAGCTCTGGAAAGTGTCTTTCTGTAAACACAAGAGTGAGGCGAACTGAGAACACAGCTGAAGTTCACACCTACAGAAGAGAAGGCCCAGGTCTTATTAAATTGTGAGGGCACCACTCCTGGACACCTGGGTTACAAGGCCCCTGCTTCCCCTTGATGATATACTGAGACATGCCACAAGGGAATGAAAAAAATGTTAACTATGGGTGGGAGAAAAGGTGGACTTGCCTGCTTTACCTTGCGAGAGGGTCTGGAGTGAAATTAGGGAGGGGTTTACGTAGAAAACAAGGAACAAGATCATTCACAGAAGGCTAGTGCCATGCATAATGGATATTCTGAGTTTGTGTTTGGGGGACTGTCTTGGGCACAGCACAACACAGGACTATCCTTTCTTGGCTGTTGTGATCGACACTGGTGTCTGGAGACCAAGGGGTAGTGAAACCACATCCTTACTTCTGTCTTGCTGGTTATCAGTCATCATTGCATGTTTGGAAAACTCTTAAGGAAGCCCGATGGATGTCAGTCAGTGGTCATGTTCCATGGGGGAAGTTCATTTTGGGCCCAGCTCACAACTGGGAAATGTCATATCCCACCCAAATCCATGAACATCGCTTTTGTGAGACAAAATAGGACTTGATGGGAGCCCTTAACCTACTGACTAGGAAGTGATGTCTTGTAGCTGTAACCTTGTAGGATCGTTTGCAGACTAAGTAGCATTCTGTAGAACATCTGGGAGGGCAGGTTTACTGGTGTCAGGTTTGGAACCCAACAGTGTAGTAATTTGGGAGAAATAAATAGAAAAAAACACACATATGCACACACATATATAAAAGTATGTAATTAGATATTTTGATGAACATATTTTTTAATCGAGTCTATTTAATATTTTGGTGAAGCTCTGGAATCCTGTTGGAGAGAGATAAAGCCTCTTACAATATCATCAATAAAGTCTTGGTACTTAATCAGACCTTTAAGCAAGGGCAATAAACAATAATTCATTGCAAATAGTAATAAGGGCTGAATTTAAAACAGTGAAGGCGAGGATGAAGAAAACTTGGCTGGTACAGCAAACAGAATCCGGATCTGGCTTCAGTGAAAGCAATAGGTAATATTTGTTGAGTGCCGTGCACGCAATGAGCCTTTTTTATGTATTAATCCTCATAACAGCCCAATGACATGGTGTTATCCTCAGCCTATCAATGAGGGAACAGAGGTACAGCAGCTGATAAGTGGCAGAGCCAGAGTTGGACATAAGCCTGGGGGCTGAGTGCGCCGTCTCAGCCTTTACTATTTCTTTTATAGAAGCTAAAATCAGAACTGCAGGTGTAAATCATTCATACTTTGTTGTTTTTAGCTATTCCTCCATTTGGAGTGCAATGTCTATAGATCTCATTCCTTGGTGGGAACTATATAATTCTAAATAAATCTTTTTGTGGTCTTCATAAAGTCCTGAGCTGAAAAATCCCTCCAGGTACAGTAATCGGTGGAAATCTTGGCAGGGTGGACTCTATCTGTTCTCCTATTGCAGGGAAAGTTCTGCTTCCTGGGCCATATATCTAAACAGCTTACTGCACAGATCCATTGAGCTGTCTCAGGCATGTGGGATTAACACGTCCAAAGCTGGACTGATGCGTGTTCTGCATCTTCATTTTCTATTGGTGGCACCACCGTCCTTCTGGCAACCCAGGTTATGAGCCTGGGATCCTTGCTGTCTTCCCTGTCAGTCTCCACACCTGTGTCCAGCTGGCCATGCAGTCATCAGGAGCTAGTCAGCAAACAGTCCTCAGACATGGCTTTGGTTCCATCCCTACAGCCACTGCCCTCGTTCAGGCCCTCTCAGACTCTCAACCGCCATTTTCTAATTGGTGATCTGCTTGTGTTTTGTTATTTTGTTTTTCCAATGTTTCCTTTCTTTTTCTTTTATCGTTTTCCTCTATAAACTGTTGTGATTTCTGTTACTTTTTGTAAAAACTCAGGAGGGTTGCACCTTTATTTTAACTCTGTTAGGAGCTATCTTTAAAACCTTTAAAGACAAATTTAAACCTCTATTAAGCTATCAAAATTAATTTCAAAACCACAATTTTGGGGTTCTCCTTTCTGTGGAAGATGAGAAATTCGATTTGGAACTTTTCCCTTCCCCAATCTTTGTAAATTTAACTCCATCACTTTTCTTTTTTCTACCTTGGCCATAATTTTCACTTTTTTTAAAAAAAAATTTCAAAGTGTTACGGGGGTACAAATGTTTTTGGTTACATGGATTGCTTTTGTGATGCTTGAGTCAGGGTTCAAAGTGTGCCTGTCACCCAGATAGTGTTCATTGTACCCGTTAGGTAGGTTTTCACCTAGGTTCCCTCCTCCCCACCAGCCCCTGCTTGATTTCCTTTGAGATTTACTTCCCTCTGTGCACATGTGTGCTCATCCATTAGTTCCAATTTAATAGTGAGTCCATGTGGTGTTGGGTTTTCCATTCTTTAGATACTTCACTTAGGATAGTGCTCTCCAGCTCCATCCAAATTGTTGCAAAAGACATTAAGTCATCCTTCTTCATGGCTGAGTAGTATTGAGTGGTGTGTATACATATATATATTTACATACATATTTATACATATATATATACACACACATACATACACACCACATTTTGTTAATTCACTCATGTTTTTTTAAAAAATTATATTAAAAAATCTTTGGGAAGGATAACCAACCTTGCATCCAGTCCCACTTCCAATGGCTAAATATTTTAGAGTTATTGTTTCTATTCTATTTGACTGGCTTTGGTACTCACTGACATGCTCTTGTTGGCCATGCAGTCTTGAATACTTACCTTTGGTTGGTATCTCATTTTTCTGGCTCGGGTGTTCAAGTGCTTTATTCAGGATGGCTCTTTTCATGTTGGGAAAATCTTTTTGGAGACTTCTTCCCAAATAACAACTTGGTTGGATATAGAAATCTTTGATCATGACTCCTTAGTTCTTTGTAATTGATGTTGCATTATTATTATTACCATCTATTATAGAATCGTCTAGTTGCAGGTCTCAGGCCAACATGATATGTCCCCTTGAATACTTGTAGGAATTAATCCCCCTCACAATTTTTGTATGTGTGGACCTTATTTGCTTAAGCAAAAGTCCAGTCTGCATTTTCAAACTATTATCTTTGTTTAGCTTCAAAATTTTTCTTCTCTTATTCGATGGTGGTTTGCCCCTTTAGAGATTTCTATTTGTTTTTGGTTTTGCTCATGACTTTCATCATTTATTTCACCAGTTTTCTCTGAGTTTAGCGGGGGAGGGGAGTGAGGCTTCTCAAGTGTCTTCCCCTTCACTGAGTCCATCTTTCGTGTGCCTGGTCTCCTATGTGCGACCTCCAAAGTGGCTTCTAATTATTGTTTTTCATCTTCAGAGAATCCTTCCTAACCTACAATTAATTTCTCATTATGACTACTTGTTCCAGTTTCGTAGACTAAGAAGATTTGTTGGATCTTGTTGAGATCAGAGATCAGATATTTTAAAGATGCTTTTCTCCTGCCCTTGCACCTTCTTGCCTTCATTCTTCTCCTCTTCCTCTTTTTTCTTTCTTTTCTTTCTTTCTTTCTTTTCTTTTCTTTCTTTCTTTCTTTCTTTCTTTCTTTCTTTCTTTCTTTCTTTCTTTCTTTCTTTGGCATATGTGGCATATGAATTTCCCTTGACTCTATAGAGAGTTTCTCCTCCTTTGAACTTGAGAATATTTTTTGTATGCCTCATACATACTGCTTCACCTGTTTGCCCAGATCTTTATAAGAGGGACCTTTAGGTCCACACTTAAGGAGAAAGAGAAAACAAAACCAAAAGGCCAATTTTAGGGATCCAGGAGCTCATGGGGTGGGGAGGAGGGGTCAGAAGCCTTAAGGATAAAGGAAGGAACAGAGTTTTTGGGAGGCCCCTGGAGGAGGCTTTGTCATACACTCCGGAACAAAACTCTGGTCTCTCTATGACACACCCAGGACCCAGAGGTGCCATGTGTATAACGCAGGGTGGAAAGGAAGGCAGAGTTTTTCCCTAACAATATATAATAAAAAGATCTCACTAAACGTGGATCCGCGAAGGAGAGATTTTACTGCATCAATCACCATTGATGATGCTGAGAGTTGAGAGAGGCTTTGGCTGAGAAGTCCTAAGTTTGGGTTTTGAAATCCACTCTCCCATCCCTGCCTCAACTAGAGAAGCCGCATTCTAAGCTTAGTCTTCAGCCCTTTAGTTATAACCCCTTCCCCCCACAAAAGTTCAAGTACGCTGTTCTAGGTGCTGGGGCTACAGCAGAGTCTTTGCTCTCATGGGATTACAATTTGCAGGGTAGTAGTCAGATGTTAATACAATAATCACACTAATAAATGCAAATAAAGGCTCGTTACAAATTTAAGAGTGCGTAGCCAGCAGTGGGCAGGGCGGTCCGGAGTGCTTCCTGGAGGAAGGGGCATTTGAGCTGTGATCTGCAGGATGAGTAGGCATTAAGTGGGCGCGGAAGGGCACGGCAGGCAGAGGGAGCTTGCATGCCAAGGCTGCCAAGGCTTCGCGGTGGGAGGAAGTTGGAAGTATTTGAGGAATCTGAATAAATCCAGCCTGTGGTTGGGGCGCAGGTGGCAGCGGTACCAGAGGCAGTGTCATTGTGAAGGGCCCAGGCTTCCTCGTGAGAGCGAGGGGAGGCTCGGATAGGCTGCTTTGAGGGATGGAGCTGGAAGGGAGTGATGACTCATTCAGATTCTGCCTTCTGGAAAAAAGTTAACTCTAGAGGCAGAGACTCTCCTGGCTGGGGGAGCAGGTAATGGGCCTGCTGGAAGGAAAAGTAGATTAAGGAAGATCCACCAGGAAGAGACAGTGAGCTGTGCCCCCTGGGAAGTGGTGGTATTTTTTTTTCTGTTATGAATATCAGCTACTTATATAGAGTGGTTTGTCCAAGTGTGTTTGGGGATGGGATGGGGGAAATTAGTTACTTCTATGGGTTTATGGAGCTGCCCTTTCTTTTCCACACCTTTATAGGGTGTGGGAGAATGACATCCCCTGGCCAAATCCATGGAGTCGAGTCCATGGGGTGGTCACAGCCCAGGGAAGCCTGTCCTGCAGCAGCCCAGTCTCTCATCCTGCTCTTGCCCGAAGCCCAAACTCCTCCAAAGCAGGGGACACTTGGGGGGCTGAGGTGGGCGGATGTTTTTAGCAGGTTCTCCCCAACACAATACCTCTCCCAAAAGGGTCATAATGTATCAGACTTAAAAGAACTCTTTTGATCTGGTTTTGTCCACACTGCACTGGGCAGAAATTCCTTGAAGCTGCTGAGGCGTCACTCATACCCATCTGTACTACTGGGCAGTGGACGAGCTAGAAAGCTGTGCCCCACATCAAGAATTATAAACACAAAAAGCAGATCTCTTGAAATATACCTCTAAATAGCATTTCCTAAAAGGTAATGCCAGTTTTTGCTGCTTAAAACAATAAATGAGAAAGCCTGTCCTGTTCTTTTGCTGGGTAATTTTTGAATGCCTACTACTTTCTTGCGTGGAAAGGCTGTATTTGGTTTCTTGGATTTGCACGTCCTTCTTTGAGCTTGCTTATGAATCTTATTTTCTCTTTCATCAATGTCTGCTCAGGTCACAAAGGGTTAATTTAAAACGACCCGGTCTCCCTGCAGGGGAGCCCTGACTTTGAGATATAACTAATTACACTGGCTCTGGGAGATTTCAGAGCTCATTTCAAGGTAGATCAGAGATGACTTTTGAAAATGTATTCATTGCTGAGCAGCTTTTGCGGAAGTGAGGGAGGGGCCCAGGCTTCCTCAGGACTAATTGGTTGTTTGTGTGCGGCGGGAAAAATAGCTCTTGGAATCTGTTCTGTTGCAGGTTTTTATTTTCTACTCTATAGCCAAGAGTTGTTATCACCAGAAAATTCAATAAATTAATAGACTCTGAACATCAATGAAATAATTAGGAAGTCATTTCTGGGTGAAAAGAATTTTTAAAAAATTGGAGTTAATGTGACTGACTGCAGGGGTAAGGCGGGTGACAGTGAGACCAGCCAGCTCAGGGAGGCAAAAGGAGTGCCACGGAGGAGAATTCAAAAGCAATATTTCCTGTCAGCCGCATGAGAATGCGGGCCCACTGTTGTCTCATCTTCCAGTTTTTTCAAGAGAAGTTGAAAATCTGGATATTTAAGTGAAATTAGTTGGCAGCTGAATTTAAAATACCCATGCAGGTCCAACAAGATACGTGTGACAGCCCACCAGTCTGCAGCATTGAGTCTAGATTGTGAAGTGAAGCCATTATTTTATCTCAGTGATTTAATATCTACTTGAGACCCTCACGAAAAGAGGGAAGATTAAATATTGGGCCGTGCAACCTCCTGCAGGGGTAGACTCTTAGAGGACTCTGAGCAAAGTGTGGAAATATAATCCATGTCCAACCCATCAACCCAGCAGAGAGTGACCACCAGGGAAGCCACCACCACGGTCAGTTCTAGTCTATCACCTTCTGTGGACATAGCATTAGGTGGAAGTTGCCGCTTATGGTTGTGTAGGTTGTGTACTGTTCAACTGTAGAGGGCCTAATTTATGCTGTCGACTGTGTAAATGGTAATCCATGGGGTTGTGCAGTGAAATCGCACAAGCCCTCTCAGAGACCAGATGTCCCATATTCAAGAATGGACAGTGATAATACATGTTTGGGTATGTGCTTAGCATATTTGAAGATATTCAGATTCAACTTTTCCTCTTGACTGTGAGCTTCTTGAGAGGAGAGAATTTGCTTTGTTCATCCTTCTATGTCCAGCAATTTATACAGTGTTTGGCACACAGTAGGCACAAAATACTTTTTTTTCTGCATAAAATGTCCAGCAGGCAACTGAAAATTTGCTTTTGGAGATTGGGGAAAACGCTAGATTTATGATTCATCAGTGACTTCTCGAGGTTATTGGAATAACTGGGATTGCTGGGAGAGCGTAGGAGACAGGAGCCTGGGCTGATGGAGGAGGAGAAAGCGAATTCATGAAGGAGATTGAGGAGGAGGGCTCCAAGTTGTGGAATCAGGAGAGATGCTGTCGGGAAAGGCAACAACTCACCATTGCATCCCCATCGTCAGCACGTAATATTCTCAATAAATATCTGGTAAATAAATAAATGAACGAAGTCGTGGGCAATGGGCAGTGTCAAGTCCTGCAGAGAAATCATGCAGAGTGAAGACTGAAGCAAGGTCCTTGGGTTGAAGGGAGGCAGTTAGAGAGTTGATGGTGACTTTGGAAAGAGCACTAGCAGTCTCAGTAGAGTGATGGGGACAGAAATAGATTTTGAATGGATAAAAAAAAAATTAGCTTAGCTGTCTCTTCTGCCAGGAAGCTGTCCATGACTTCTCTTGTTCCTCCCAACCCCCTAATCAAGTTGATGTTGCTCTGTGCCCTGCCATAACACCCTCTATTCAATACCTAATGAAATACTTGTTACTCAGTATTACATTCGCTTGCACTTCTCTGTCATCTCCATGAGCCTGTAAGCTGTGTGAGTGTTTAGACTGTAACTTGATTACTTCTACATCAACATTCGCATAGCACAGCGGTTTAAATAGTGGCAGACAGTACAGTGTTCACAGACATTTTTCGAATAGCCATAACAAAGGAAATAGAGAAAACTAGCTGGCATGCCGTATAACAAATGTAGGCTTGAGAAACGCACAAGCCTAAATAGATGCATAGTGGAGGGAAAAACTGATTATTTCTGGGAGGGACATTATTAAGGTTTCACAAGGAGATTCACAGAAAGCTTTAACATTAGGTAGGGCTGAGGGAACAAAATTTTGGACTTCTTAAAATGCCACTTAATACAAAGGATTATTTTTTTTCCTACCTTTTTCAGTCCTAAGAACTAGGAAGAGTAGCATTCTTAGCAGTAAGAATTCTTGAGGTAAGTAAGAACTGTGAGGGGTGTTTGGTATGTCTGGGGTTCAATAAAATAAAAAGAGGGCAAAAGTCCAAAGGGGCTTCTAGCTCCACATAGAAAGTTATCAAACATTGAAAAATATTAAACATATATTGCTAAATGAAAAGCAGGCTACAAAATGATATGTACCACATTTATTTCTAAAGAAAACATATTTTTCTTCTTTCCCTTTCTAAAAACAATGAGTTTTTAAAAGAAATAAACAGATATATAGCAAATACAAGACTGCAAGGGCATTCACTAAAACGTTTATCTGGTTACAGTTGACTTTTTGTGCTTTGTATTTTTCTTTTTTTTCTAGGGACTCTGTGTTAAGATTTATTACTTGAGGAATAAAAGACATAATAAACACGTTCAATATGCAGTCTTTGATTAACATTCTTTGAATAACATGGAAAATGATGATCATATTTGTTAAGTGAAAAATATACGTTGCCAAATTTGTTCCGTGTGGAATGATGCCACGGTTACAGCAGTTTATGGGTTTGCACATCTGTGCACAGGAAAAGACAGTGGTTATTTCTAGTCGGCGAGCCTCGGGGTGACTTTTACATTCTTCTTTTCTGAATTTTCTGTTATAACCACTATGATTAATGTTGTAATAAAAATGTTAAAAATTAATAACCATTCCTGTTGTAATATCAATGTGTTATGTTGAAATTACAATGATTAATAAACATTAACGAATACCCACAAAGATGTCAAAAAAAAAAAAGCATAGAAGTCAGGACACATGTCTGTAAGATTTTACAACTTTAAAACTTTGTATCTCTTGTCTTGTTTTGTTTCCTGACTATTTTCTTATGGTAAATACAGTAAAACCCTGAAAAATATAGCAATGAGAAAGCACTATTTTGATCATGTCACTCCCGTGCTTAAAATCCCTCCATAGCTCCCTATTGCTTTAGAATAAATTCCAAACCCCTCGAGCAGATTTACAAGGCCTTTGGTGATCTGGCTTTGACGACCTCTCTGACATCTCCTGTCCCCGCCCCCTCATGCCTGCACCACGCCGGTCACACACCCACTCTTTCCCAGGCATCTTGGGACTTCTGCGCACGCTGTACTCTTCCGGGACATTCCTCTTTCTCCTCCCCACGACTTGCCTCCCAAACTCCTACACAAAGTTGAGGTATCAGCTAAAATGTCACTTCCTTTCAACTGTCTCTGCTCCCCGGTTTAGTCATTCTTCTTTATATATTCTCTCGGCACTTTGCACATCTTCTATTTAAGTACCCACGACACTGTTGTCATTTCTTGTTCAGCTGTCCACCTTCCCTGTAAGATTGTGTCTTTGGCATCCTGCCCACTATGGCATATTCCTAATGCTTAGCACATGCCTGCAAAATCGTGGTGCTCCATAAAGATTTGCAGAATGAATGAGCGAATGAATGAATGCATACCTTCAGGGGTAGCCCAGCACGGGAGAGCTCAAGGTTCCCATTCGCAGTCAGCTTGCAGGGATGGAACAGGTGATGAAGGTTGTCAGGGCTCCCAAGGGTCTAAAGTCTGATAGAAGAGCAGCTCTGGGAACCAGCCTGGGCCGGGGACGGTGGCACTAGGCTTAGCAGTAGAAAGGCAGGTCCCTGACAAGGTGGTGTTTTAGTTAGGCCTTGAATGAAGAGATCGCCTGGAGGAGGAACCTGCGTAGGCAAAGATCTACAGGCTGGAAAGTGCCGCTGTCCAGGGTGACAAAGCCCCAGAGTGCGCAGGAGTGGAGGAGGAGGGCGTGAGGAGGGAAGTGATAGGACAAAGATTGTGGGTCCAGATTGCAAAAGCCATTTAGCCACTCGCTTTGGACTTTAGGCAACACAGAGCCATCCAAGGCTGGTTTTGTTTTGCACAGATACTTAACAAGTGGCTTAATAATTGGAAACAATGCCAATTAGCTCTCTGTCATTGTTTCCGTGTAAAAATCTATAAATTTAACACACATAGACATGCTGTGATCTATGTCAAAGAAAACCCCAAACATGCAAACAGCTCATTTGATCTGAAATACTAAGCTCTTTCATTCAAAAACATGTTGTAGGAAACAAGCTTATAAATGGTGTTTGCAGACAGTGTCACTTGGGAGCTGAAACATTTCTGTTTTGCTGAAGCTCTTTAAAAAATTTATGGCAAGATCAACATTATAATGCCAATAAAGGGAATTTTTAAAAAATCTTCACAAATAAAGAAATGTTGGACACAGGAGGATATAACAAGTCTTGTGCTGGAAATTGCTAGAATGGAAGAGCCTCTTAAAATATTTTTAATGAAAATAATACATGTTTATTGTGGAAAAAAGGATAGAGAAGAAAGAAAGAAAACAATACAAAATAACGTTGAGTGAAAAACAATATTTCCTACCTCTTCCCACTCTCAGTCCTGTTTCTCAGAAGTGATCAATTTTAACTCTTTTTAAATATTTCTTTTTCTTTCTTTCTTTTCTTTTTTTTTTAGAGACAGGGTCTCACTCTGTTGCCCAGGCTGGAGTGCAGTGGTGTGATCATAGCTCACTGCAGCCTTGAACTCCTGGGCTCAGGTGATCCTCCTGCCTCAGCTTGCCAAGTAGCTGGAAGTACAGGT
Source organism: Lepilemur ruficaudatus (assembly GCA_963574885.1). NCBI lineage: Eukaryota > Metazoa > Chordata > Mammalia > Primates > Lepilemuridae > Lepilemur > Lepilemur ruficaudatus. Next base: position 13,880 of record CAUYRT010059447.1, on the reverse strand, counting down.
GCACATCGCCACACCTGGCTAATTTTTAAAATTGTTTTGCAGAGACAGGGTTCTCACTATGTTGCCCAGGCTGGCCTCAAACTCTTGGTTTCAAATGATCCTCCCACTTCAGCCTCCCAGAGTGCTGAGATCATAGAGGTGAGCCACTATGCCTGGCCTTTATTTCTTCTAGTGCTTACCTCCATACCTCTACATACTACGCAAAAATGGTTATTTCTTGATTTATTAACTGTGGACATTATTGTCTGCCAGCTGTGAAGGATGAAGATTTAACTGATTTTCCACTACACCCCTTTTTATCTCTTCCATCTTCCTGCTGTGATTATCTTATTATATGCACTTACCTTGCAATTTTAGGGACCAATTTAGGCCAGAATTTTAAATTTGAGGCTCTTGGATTAATAAATGTGAGGCTGATGACAGCCCTGGGGAAGGAGGACAGGTGGCTGTAGGATGAGTGGGTGGCCGTGAGGAGAGGCAAAGCCTTGGGGGCAGCCTTCATGCTTCTCTTTCTCATGCAATCCATGTCCAAAGCACCAGCAGATTCTCTTGGCTCTGCCTTCAAAACATATCCACAGTTAAACTGCGTCTCCATTCTGGTCTGAATGCCATCTTCTCTTGCCTGGATTGTTGCAATTGCCTTCTTGTTGCACCTCCCTGTTTCTGCTTTTGCCTCTCTGCAAGAGGAGACATTTAAATGGTAAGTCAGAGCATGTCACTTCTCTGCTCAGAACCCTACCATGGATCTCCATTCCGTTAGGAGTCAAAGCCAACTTCCTACCACCACATCTGGACTACACCTGCTGCCCCAATGTCGCCTCTGACACTTGCAGCCTTTCTCTCTCTGTCCCACACTGGTCTGGATGTTCCTCGACCAATCCAAGCACATTCTCACCCCTGTGCCTGTGCATTTAGATCTCTCTGTCTGGAATATTCTTCCCCCAGCAATCTGCATAAGCTATTCCCTCTCCTGAGCTGCTCTGGAGGGAGTGGCAGTAAATCCATGAGATGGCAGGAGCAGACCATGCTTGAAGGAGGCCGACAGGTGGGGAAGGAGGAGAATCGGGCACCAGGAAAAGGCTGGACCCAGGGATGCTTCTAACCGTACGACGGCCCCAGGCATGGTGTTTGGTTGAAGTAGAAGGAGCTGTTGGAAAGGGAGAGGCTAGCATCAAAGAAAGAGAGAAAAGTTAATGTGGAGAGAATGTCCCTAAGGAGGGAGAGGGCACAAGATTAAAAGGATGAGGGTCTGAAACAAAATTAATGAACAAGTTCATGCCTGAGAGCCATAATTTTCTTCGTTAGAAAGCAGGGTCTAATCCCAGGGGATTGGGGCTAACTTGGGGGCCAGAAGAGGTGATGACGTGGGGTTGAAGCACATCAGATGCTGAGGGGAACAGGAGTGGGAGATGACCAAGGGCATATAAAAGGGTTGCCCTGAATGCTGAAGGGCCCAGCGAAGCTGCAGAGCTTGACTTTGACGCTTCCCCTGTACATGCTGCTGTGGTTTATGTTTTCCTCCTAGCAACGCTCGGCAGCTCTTGTGTTGCAATATCAATAACAATAATAACAACTAACATTTAGTAGAGGATTATTTTCCCCATAGTACAGACGAGGAAACTGAGGCACAGAGAGGTGACACAGTCAATCAGGGTTGTCCAGAGAAACAGCAGAACTAATAGAATAGTCATTCATTCATTCATTTCTTTCTTCATGAGTTATAAGGAATTGGCTTACACCGTTATGGAGGCTGACAAGTCCCTACATCTGCCACCAGCAAGCTGGGGACCCAGAAGAGCTGATGGTGAGATTAGCGTCTGAACTCTGGCAGGCTTGACACTCAGAAAGAGTCAATGCTTCAGTGTGAGTCCGAAGGCGGGAAAGAACCATTGTCCCCATTGGAAGGCTGTCAGGCTGGAGGGTCAGCCTTTCTGTTCTATGCTGGCCTTTAACGGATTGGATGGGGCCTGCCCATGCTGGGGAGGGCGATCTGCTTTGCTCAGCTTACCGATTCCAATGTTAATCTCATCAGAAACACCCTCACAGACACACCCAGAACGATGCTGGACCAAATATCTGTGCGCCCTATGACCCAGTCAAGTTGACATATGAAACTAACCATCACGGTAGTGGAGGCAGAATTCAAACCTGGGCCATCTCTACCCATCCTGGGCTCCCATTGGAGTCCAAGTTTGAAAATTGCTTGAGATAGTGGATAGCAGGATGAAACATTGTAGAAGGGTTGAAGTGATGTTCCAAAGACAGTGCAAGCCGGGAAATACTAGCACTGATGGTATTATTAACAATAATTATTGTTTTTAGAGACGAAGCCAGGATGAAGGTTTGAAAATGGGAGGTACTGAAAGTCTCTAGCGGATTTACTAAACAGTTGAAACAAGAGTGCTGAAAGGTGTATTAGGTAAGGTATAGGCTAAGCTGCTGTAACAAAGGGACCAGGAGGTACAAGGCTTAACCAGAACAGAAGTTATTTCTTTCCTGTATTCAGAGGTGGGCAGGGTGGCTTTGCCAGCCCAATACATGGCTTCCAGCTCTCAGTCTGACTCTTCGGTTGTTACCGTCTCCCAGCCAGTGGGAAGAGGGAGAGCACAGAGCAGTGCCTGCCTATCCTTCTAGGATCTTCACCGGAGCATCCAACCTAGTAGTCACCTGTGCCTTTTGGGCACTTGAAATGTGGTTAGTGAGACTTAGGAAGTGACTTTTGTTTTTCACTTAATTTTAAATAGTTTAACCTTAAATTATAAAAAAATGTTACTCCAGTTATTGTAAAACATTTTTTTAGGTATGCTTGAACAACTTGGATATATCGAATGTGCTTTTTCAACTATAAATCTTATGAAATTGAAATACAGATCAACCATCTCTGATAAAAATGTTGCCTTTTAATTGAGATGTGCTGTAAGTGTAAATACTCACAGGATTTTGAAGACAGAGGATAGAAGAAAAGAATGTAAGCTATCTCATTTATACTTTTTTATATTGGTTATAGGTTGAAATAACATTTTTGATATATTGGATTAAATAAAATATGTTATGAAAGTTAATTTCCCCTGTTTCTTTTTACTTGTAAAAATATGGCTATTGGAGAATTCAAAATTACATATGTGGTTCACATTATATTTCTTTTTTTTTTCTTTGGAGACAGGGTTACTCTGTTTCCCAGGCTAGAGTGCAATGGCTCACTGCAACCTCAAACTCCTGGGTTCAAGCAACCCTCCTGCCTCAGCCTCCTTAGTAGCTGGGACTACAGGTGTGCACCACCACACCCAGCTAATTTAAAACATTTTTTTATAGAGATGGGGTCTTGCTATGTTGCTCATGCTGGTCTCGAACTCTTGGCCTCAAGCAATCCTCCCACCTCAGCCTCCCAAAGTGCTAGGATTACAGGTGTGAGCCACCATGCCTGGCTGGCTCACATTATATTTCTGTTGGACAGTGCTGGTCTAGACTACTGAAAAATGTACACATCACTTAAACTCACATCCTAATTTAAGCAGGAATTAGTCACATGTTGACAACGACCTGCAAGGGATGCTGGGAGATGTAGATACAGTCTCTGGCTAAGCAGCTGGGTATCTAAAAAGCAGAGAATTAGCAGTGGTGGACAGCCTGCAGCCTCTCTCCTGGAAGGACCAGAAGTTGTGGTCAGAGACGGTACAGGGATGAAAAGGTCCAGGGTATAATAGAGCGTGAATAAAATTTAACCCTGAGGAGGAAGTTAAGCAATTTTGAATACTCATCTCATCATTATATGCAAGATACTTATCTTCCTTATTTACTCTAGCAAAAAGACACACCTATTCTTTTCAACAACTGTATTGACACTATTGCTAAGTTGCACCTTAAATTTTAACAGAGCATTATAATTTCGTACATATCATCATAGGAGCCTCCTAAGACCCAGCACTCAGTACAATGCTTGGCTTATTGGAGGGCCTCAACAAACATTTGTTGAACAAATATACGAATGAATCAGGATATTTTGATGAAGATGAAAGAAAAGAGCTGGAGGATGCGTAATTCATTTATTCAACAAATATTTGAGCACTCCCTGCTCCAGGCGCTGAGGATATAGCAGTGAACAAAAGACAAAAAATTCTGTTCTCTGGTGGAGCAAGGCTTAAAATAAACAAGTAAGTACACAAATATGTAATATGCTATCAGTTCACAATAAATACTGTCCTGCGCTGCATGATAATGTTTCAATTAATGATGGACCACATGTACGATGGCGGTCCCATAAGATTACGATACTGTATTTTTATGGTATCTTTTCTGTGTTTAGATGTGTTTAGATACACAAATACTTACCACTGTGTTACAATTGCCTACAGTATTCAGTACAGCAACATGCTGTGCCGGTTTGTAGCCTAGAAGCAATAGGCTGTACCATATGCCTAGGTGTGCAGTAGGCTACACCGTTTAGGTTTGTATAAGCGCACTCTATCATGTTCGCACAACGACGAAATCATCGAGCGACGTGTTTCTCCGAGTGAAGTGAGGAAGGTAGAGTTGGGGATGTCTGGGGGGAAGAGCATTTCAGGCAGCAGGAACAGCCAGTACGAAGGCCCTGAGGCCAGAATGTGCCAGTGTTATTGGAGTAACAGCAAAAAGGCTCACACGGCTGGAAAGGAGTGGGTAAGCGTGAGGGTAGCAAAAGATGAAGTCAGACCACGGGACGGACCACTTCGATTTTATTGGATTTTGTCCTCAGTGAGAGGGAGACCTCCAGAACCGTGTCCATCCTTGAAGTTGTTCGAAATGGTTACTGCACCTTTGTAAGCAACTCCTGCCGCAGGAGGCAAGGAGGCAGGAACCACCTTATGTCTAAGGGCCCAGGTGAGGAGACAACCAAGCTTTCTGTGACTTCTTTTGCTAAAGAGCTTTCAGAAATTGGTTTACTTAGCTGTGTTTAGCATTCCCAACTTCCTCTTTGGCTGACCGAAGAGAGAGCAAAGTGCTATTTTGGGCTTCCTTCCAGACTCGGAATTAGTTTGTTTTCCGTCCTTTATCACAAACATCCTGCTGCCCTTTGACAGTATTCCTGGTGATGGACCCTTTTTGTTTTGTTATATTTTAATCTGCTTAGTGCATGTGGCTTGTCTATCTGGCCCCACAAATCACTGGTTATCATCACAGTCAATGGTCTGTGTCCAGCCAATTTCACAGACAAACACCTCTTTCCTGGTCACAGTCCCTGATGTGGGGAAGTCTGATTTACAAAGTCAATAAAAATGCATTCAGGGAATTACTGGGCCCTGCTGGCTTAATATATGAGATTAAAATCTCCAAGTTTAGGACAACAAGAAGTCATTTAACACGCGTAAGGTGGCAAGTGGGTTATGGAAATGTCAGCTGGTCAGGGTCAGGCGCCATGGGAAGGGGATTTATTGGAAGACAAAAAGTCTAATTGATTAATTGCCTTCAGTGCCTTTTCCCAGCATGACCTGGGGAACAGATATCATAGTACATTACTGGTCACTTTGGAGAGCAGACAATTTTTCATAATGGAAGATGATCTAGATCAAAAAATGTAGGGTAGTTTAAAGGAATTTTTTAAAATTGAAAGTTTTCCTCATTACCAAATTAATAAATATTCATTTTACGTGTTGTAGTTTGGCTTACCTGGAAAGTGGATCCTAAGAGAGGGGTCTTTGTGCGTTTCATTGGGGAGTACACTCAGAATCACACTCACCAGGCGGAGGGAGAAATTGGGCTGCCATGCCGTTGCAACAGAGGCCTCAGCCGACCCCGTGGGAGCTCTGGAGTGGGGGCTAAGGAAAGGCACCTGTCATTGGATGCAGACATCCCCAGGAGATGTGTGTGACCCTGAATGAGGCTGGTTTCAGCTGAGAACATTCCTGGAAAGTGTCTCAGCTGAGAACTGTCAGTGGCCAACATTCCCAGCAGCTGGGGAAGTCCTGCAGCAGGAATCTGGGTGGCACACCACAAGAAAATGAGAATTACCCGGATCCCACCTACCCGAGAAAAGGATTGTTAACTTTTTGGTGTGTATCTTCTCAATCTTTTATATCACACCTATATAGATAAATGTATAGATAACTATATCTATCTATAGATAGATACATATATAGGTATGTACATAGATATATGTATGCATACAGAATGTGTATTGTGTGTATACACACACACACGTGCAGAAATGAATCATACTGCTTTATGTCTTGATTTTTATCTTAATTTTTTTCTTAACATTTTTTCTGCGTCGATATAGATTAAAATAGGTACACCCAGCTTTTGATCCAGGATTTCATAGCAAAGAATTTTCACTAAGGAAATAATCTGAGATATATATACAAGATGTTTACTACAGCATTATTTATAACAGCTAAAAAAGTCTGGAACAGCCAAATGTCCAACAATAAGGGTCTAATTACATACATTATGGGATATCTCTACTGTGTCCATTGTAATTCAGAAGGCTATTTTAGTGATGTGAGAAACTGTACCCAATATATGGTTAAATATATATGTTTTAAAAGATACATGGCTGGGCATGGAGGCTCATGCCTGTAATTCTAGCACTTTGGGAGGCCAAAGTGGGAGGATCGCTTGAAGCTAGAAGTTTGAGACCAGACTGGACAACACAGTGAGACTCCATCTCTACAAAAAAAACCCAGCAAAAATTCACTGGACATGCCTGTAGTCCTAGATACTAAGGAGGCTGAGGCAGGAAGATCACTTTAACCCAGGGTTTCAAGGCCAGACTGGGCAACATAGAGAGACCCCACCTTAAAAAAATAGTAGATAGACTGTCTGCTTCCTTCAAAAAAAATAGTAGAATATGCACTAAAATGTTACCAATGCCTATATCTAAATGATGGAACTACAAGGGCCTTTTCTTTTAAAAACAAATTAGTTTTGCATTCTGTTTTTTTTTTCTTCTGCCAGATGTATTATTTTATGATAGCAAAAAACATTTAAAATATTTTTGCTTGGTCGTCAAATATTTTTAACACTACTTTAAAATTAAAACGGTAATTAATGTATATGGCAGAATAGTAAAACAAAATGGTATGCAGTGAAAAGTTGTCTCTTTCCCATTCCAGAAACCTCTCTCTTCTCCAGTTCTCTCCCTAAGAGGCAACTGCTGGAGAAGTTTCTTACACTCCTTGTAGAAACGTAACATACACACAGTCACGAGAGCAGTATCTTTACCCTGTTTAACATCTCCCCAACTTTATGTATCTCAGAGAACTTTCTAAATCACAACATATAGATCAACTTCATTCTTTTAATGCCTAAGTGGTGTATTAGTATATGCCTACATCATATTTACGGATAGCTTTTTATTCTTACAAACATGGTTGTAATGACCATTATTCTACAATCTTTTTTTTTTAAAGTGTAAAGATGTTTGTTGGATAAATTCCTGGAAGTAGAATTGCTGAGTCAATGGGAAAATGTATTTTAAATTCTGGTAGGTATTTTCAAACTTCTCTCCAAAGAGGCTGCGTTCTCACCAGGAATCTGTCTGCCTATGACCCCTTGGAATACCTTGTTCTATCGACGTCTTCATTTTTGCCAGTCTGGTGGGTGAAATGTGCAGCTTGTTGATGTTGTAGGCTGCCTATCTTTAAAAAAAAAAAAAGGTGTCATGAAGGAAAGGACAATAGGACAATGAGGAAGTAAGGTTGAGAGAGATTTTGTATTTTAACTTTCCCTCCTCATCCCTTTCTTTCCTTCCTCTGAGTATGAGATGAGCGTGTCTATTGAGGCTGAAAGGAAAGAGGTGAGGAAGAAGTTGAATTAGAAAATAATGAAGAGAGAAAGTCCCCCAGATGAAGCAGGAGGGAATGGAATTCTCTCTCAGCTCTTAAGTTAGTTCCTTTGTGCAGTAAGTACTTCCTGCACACCCGTGCTACGAGGGATTACTGTCCACTCTCATCCACTTCCCTCTGTGGGGGTGTGCTTTGCCTCCCCATTGATACTGGGCTTGGCCAAGTGACTTGCCAATGGGAAAGGAGCAGCTTAGGTGGGAGCAGAAGCCTGATACTTGATTGCACCATTTGACAGGACTCTGTTGGACTTGGAGTTGATGATTTACCATGAAGCACTCTCTCTCACGGGGCTGCTGCCCTTTTTGTCCTGGGCCCTGGAACAAATGCCCTTGGGCAGACCTGAGTGCACCCACACTCTGGGGCCCAGCTTGGCTGACCTGTAGGTTGAGGCAGAGTTTCTTCCCGGGTAACCTGCAGCCTGAACTCCTGTTGCTTTGTGGATTCATGAGCTTGAGTAAAGGAACTCAATGTTCCTTGAGTACATCACCAATTTTGGGGGTATTCTGTTACACAGCATGATGGTGTGGCAATAACTGACTGATATACCCACTCTATGTCTAGTTCTAGGATATTCCAGTAAACAAAGAATTTAAAAAGCCTGCCCTCATTGCATTCACTTTCTAGCAGGGGGAGACAGACACTAAATAAGTATGCCAGACAGCGACTAATGTCGTGGGCTCTCCTCTCTGCATGATGTGCTCGTTATCCAGGTGTCCTGGAGGCAGCCTCTGGTTTCCGTCCTAGCGCATCGCTGGGCCATCCCTGCTCTGGCCTCCAGGCTGTGGGCAAACAGCTCCTGTGTTTGCCTCCCTCTTCCACTGGGCCCTGCCCTTCCTGTGTTCCCAGCTGCCCTTCTGCCAATTCCTTCGTGGCGACATTGGACAATATGCATACATATTAGCTACCATTAATTGCGCACCAGTTCTATGTGCCCAGCACTGTGATAAGCATTTTACATATATGAACTTGAGTGAACTTTATGACATAGGTACTGTTAATATCTCTGTTTTACAGATAAGGAAACTGGGAACAGCAGAGAAGAGGAGGAGGAGGAATTTGAACCATGACAGACTGTCTCAGGAGTTCATGATAGCTTATCTGTGACTACAAATATGTGTCAACAGATAGGCTTTCTTTCTCTCTTTCTTTCTTTCTTTCTTTTTTTTCTTAGAGATAGGGTCTCACTCTGTCACCCAGGCTGGAGAGAAGTGGTGTGATCATAGCTCACTGCAGCCTCTAACTCCTGGGCTCAAGTGATCCTCCCACGTCAGCCTCCCTAGGAGCTGGGGCTACAGGCATGTACCACCATGCCTGGCTAATTTTTTATTACTTTTCGTAGAGATGGGGGTGTCACTACATTGCCCAGACTGGTCTGGAATTCCTGGCCTCAAGCAATCCTCCCGCCTTGGCCTCCCACAGTGCTTGGATTAGAGGCATAAGCCAACGCGCACCCAGCCTCTTTCTTTTCATAAGTTGAGAATCTTGACTTTGGGAGTAAATAGTCTCAGGATCACTGATTTTTCTTTCACTGGCTCTTGACTTTTCACAACTGTTAAACTAATAATCAATTAAGCTATCTGGTGTATTATTAGAACCCACTCTGTTCCATTAACTTTCTAGGTACTGGGGACCCAAAGATTAAGATGGACTTGGTTTCCTAGAGAATCTGAAGGCTCACTGCCTAGTGATGAATATGTAGACAAATGACCACTATAGCATGTAGATTGGATTATATAGAAATATAACGGTAATAATAATAACGTACCAGGTAACCATTTGTTGAGCACTAACAACATGCTAGACATTGTGTTAAGTCCTTTACGGGCACTGCCTCTCCTCATCCTCCTAGGAATAGTGAGATTTCACAGATGAGCAAACTAAGGCTCAACGGACTGTCCCCCGCCCAGACGATGGTGCTGCCAGATGAAATGCAGGAACACCCAGGTCAATTCAAATTTCAGATAAATATGTCTCATACTTACACCAAAAAATTATTCATTGTTTATCTGAAATTCAAATTTAACTGTGTGTTCTGTATTTTGATTTGCCAAATCTGGCAACCCAAGCTCAAGGTCACCTCTGGACCCAAAGCTGTCTGACTCCGGAGATGAGGCTGCATTTACCACCAGCTGCAGCAGCTGAAAAGTTCACAGGACCAGCAAGTAGTGAGCTTTCAGATGCCCCTCGGAGCCAGATAATAATCTTCAGGCCTTACTGGTCTTCTAGGGCCAATGCACCAGAATGGTACAGGCGCTCAGAGAAGTCAGTGGGATGTGTGTGTGTGTGTGTGTGTGTGTGTGTGTGTGTGTGTGTGTGTGTGTGTGTGTGTAAAAAGAGAGAGATGGAGACAGGAGGGAAGGAGGAATCTTGCCACCTTTGCTCTCCAGGTGCCAAGAAGACAGCAGCTAAGCAGCAAAATGAGTGGCTCATCTCTGGGCTGCTCTTTCCGGAGGGAAATCAATGATTTAGTTAAAGCCTCACATGCCCCGTGCTGCGGATTGGGGCCATCCCGACGGAGCTGCTCTGCAGAGCCTTTTTATAAACCGGCATCAATTTACACTCCAAATGAAGTCCTAATAAACTGCTGCCGCAGCCCTGCCAGGAGTAGGCCGGGTAAACACTTCCTTTTAATAAAACACATGTGCGCTGGTCTCAGCAGGGCCGGAGCTGCTGTGTGCCGAGCATCTGTCCTCTGAGTGTGGCCCCGGGGGGCCAGCCCATTATGCACAGCCCATTTGTGTCAGCATTTGTCTGCTCTTATCCACCCAGGTCTGTGCTCCTGGACTTTAGATTCCAAGGGTGGGAGGAGCCTTAGAGTTCAGCCAGGACAATGTCACACTGGATGCTGCTGGAATTCCAGTGTTTCCCAACAATGCATCCACTATTCCTCACCGCTTTCCTGGGGGGAATGGCACAGCATGGGTGTTCCAGGGCCAGGCAGTTAGGATTCCCATACCGATTCTACCTCTTCCTAGCTGTGTGACCTTGGGTACGTTTACTTAACCTCTCTGTGGTTCATTTTATCATTTATAAAATGCCGATAGTAATAGCACCTACCATTTATAGTTGTTAAATACTTAATTACAACCATTATTGTGATTTTATTATTAAAATGACTTTATATATAATGACTGTGAAGGTCTTAGCACATGATAAATGCTCAGTAAATGGTATACTATTTATATTATTATATTTAGCATGATTATTAGAATTAATAATCTATATCAGAAAGACCTTTATAACTTGGAGACAAAGTTATGTTGCTATAAATTTTACGCATTGCCCTAACTCCAGTCTCTTGAAGCTAAACAGAATAAATTCAATCTTGACAACCCTCAGCTATTTTCCCCATTCCCAAATGTGCCCTAAGTTCCGTTTCGTTCAGGTGAAAGTACACCAGTTTCTTCAGCTATTGATCCAAAGACATCCTAGTTCTTTTCCTCGGAAGCCTCATGTTTAAGATGGGGAATCTAATACTTATCTGCCTGGAGGGAGTAAGTTAGTGTATACGGAAGCTCTTAGCAAGTTTGTAGCACAAAGTAGGCACTCTTCCCTTCTGTCTCCCACTGTCCCACCTCCCGCAAGCCAGCCTAGCTAGTGGTTCTGAGAGTAGGATTTGGAGTCAGTTTCCCTGTGTCCAAAACTTGCCCCATCAAAGCTGTGTGACCTTGGGCAAGTTACTTAACCTCTCTTTGCGTCACTTACCTCACCTGTAAAATGGGAATAATAATACTGTATGCTTGTGTTGTTTAGCTGAGATGATCTAGGTAAAGCACCTAGCAAGTGCCTGGCACATAGTAGGCACTCATTGTGTCTTAGGCTATTATTATTCCAAGCAAGCCACACAGAACTTGGCAATACCCAAGAAGAGGGCACTATTCCCTAAATCTTTCTTTTGGCCAGCATCATTCCACCCTCCTTGGCCGTCTTGTGCCCCTGTGGGCTCCTTCCGAGCGTGTGGTCTTTTCTACACATGCTACCATGAAGAGTTACATTCTTATCTTGTCCTCCACCAGCTGTTATTTACTTTGGGCTCAGGTAGAAGCCTTCACATTAATCTGTACATTATGTCTTCTTGCTAACTTTGCGCCACGATTCCAATTGTTCAGGAATCTTTTGGATGCTCTGTCTGTCATTGAACACTGGCCAGCGTTCCTGGTGTCCTGGCTCGTGGACAAGGTGGATGTGACAAAACATGGAGGAAGAGCCAGAGCTTATAGTGGACTTCTGTTGCCCCTGCCTGCCCAGAATCCATGCCTCAGTTTTTGGTAACTGCAATTCAGTATTCCTTTAGGGAGCCATCTTTCTCCCGCGGTGTGTGGTTTTGATGGAGTTGTCAATCAAGGTGCCAGAGGAGGGTCCCAAGCTGGGACCATAAGATTCTTTCTCTGGGATTTAATTGCTGAGAAGAATGGCAGGAGGAAACCCCCACAACTCCAAGAGAAAAAGAAAATAAAAAATATGTTAAAGCTGATTCGTCCTGAGAACAGCTACTTGTCCACTGACTCCTACTCTGTGAGTCCTTAATGCTGCCTTTGTCTTGTCTTGTCGGGGACCTGGTTTTTCAGTTTTGCCTTTGATGTCATATATCAGCTATTTATAAATAAGAAGGCTGTGTAACAAATTGAGTGACTTAAAACGTTAAGTGTTTATTTAGCTTGTGAATCTGTGGATCACCCCGTGGGTTTTCTGGTCTCAGTTAGGTTCTTGAGTCTGTGGTTAGCTGAAGATCAACTAAACAACTCTAATGGTTTTGGCCAGACTCTCTCAGCCCCCCTCATCCACCCAGTTGGGCCGGCAGTCAATACCACTCCAGGTACATGGATGTCCTGGAGTGATGGTTAATTTTAGGTGTCAACTTGGCTGGATTAAGGAATACGTAGAAACTTGGCAAAGCATTTTTTGAGGTGTGTCTGGGAGGATGTTTCCAGAGGCAATTAGCATGTGGGTCTGAGTCGACTAGGTGGGGAAGATCCATCCTCAATGTGGGTGGACATCATCCAATTCTGCCGGGGTCTCAGAGAGAACAAAACAGAGAAAAGGCAAATATGTCCAGCTATCTACTGGAGGATATACTTTTCCTCTCCTGTCCTGGGATAAAAATTCCAGGATCCCCCCACCTTTGGATTCCAGCGGCCCCCCCACTTCTCAGGCCTTTGGCCTTAATCTGAGAGTTTCACCAGTGGCGTCTCTGGTTCTAAGGCCTTCAGACCTGGACTTAGCCAGGCTACCAATGTCCCAGGGACTCCCTCTTATTGACAGCTTGCTGTGGGACTTCTCAGCCTCCACAACCACATGAGCCAATTCCCCTAATAAACCCCTTCTCATATATTTATCTATGTCTTATTGGTTCTACCTTCTGAAGAACCCTAATACACCTGGTAAACTCAGAAAATCAGCACCAGCTGGCTGGCCCCTCCTCCTCAGAGGCCCGGACTCCAGACCCACAGGATCCCTCCTCTGAGCTTCTGAGTTTTAATAAATCTAGGCTCCTTCCTTGTTGCCCCAATGCCAGCTTCCTGCAAGGGACACCTCTGTGATATGTTGGGGTTTTCTTTTTCCTCTTTCAGTTACCTGGTTATCAACTTTATACCTTGTTAAAAATGTATTACTACATACCCCATAAGTCTGTACAATTAGTATGTATCCATTAAAAAATAAAATAGAATACGAAAACTTTTCTCATGCTAAACTCCCCCTGGTGTGGCTCCTGTCTCCCGACCAGACCCTGACTGAGAGGCCCCTTTCTCTTTCACAGAACTCATACAAAGTGCTGCCACAGGATCAATCCTGTTGTTCTGAATTGTGTCTTTCCTCATATTCCCATTAATATGAATTTTCCCGTTGTAGTGACCATTAAACGTGATTGTGTCAGATTCTGCTGGGACCTTTGTTAAAACGTTTTTGGAAACTTCACCTCTAGAGAGTCTTGGGTGAGGGTCTGGAATCTGTATTTTTTTTTTTTTTTTTTTTTGAGACAGAGTCTCACTTTGTTGCCCGAGCTAGAGTGCCGTGGCGTCAGCCTAGCTCACAGCAACCTCAAACTCCTGGGCTGAAGCG
>CAUYRT010059444.1:0-38116 GCA_963574885.1 Lepilemur ruficaudatus | reverse complement strand
TCACTAAAAGCTGACTAAATCCATTTCAACAAAGCTCAAGCTTTTAACAGACTTTACAGTGTTTTAGCAGATGCCATGATGAGCACCATCTATTGGTTGATTTTTCAAGTGCCACTTTTTCTGGATGTTTAGGTAGAAATTTATTATCAACATTTCTGCAAAGTAGAAAACTCCAAAGCAATGGTCAACCTAAATAATAATGAATACAATTTTGTGATTTTTAAAAGAATAATGGGGTGCAAATATTTTTCTTAAAAGTATTCTCATTTCATATTTTGCTGGAAATTTAAAAATTTTAGACTGCAATTATAAGCACTTTTCTTTCAATTTCATTAGCTTTAATGGGAAAATTAGCAAACTATTTATAATTTTCTTTATTATATTTCTTATTTGTTAGTTATAAAGATTTAAGTTGATATTTCTTCTTAATAATCATTTATCTCACACATTAAGGTGTCTATGTAGAACCATGAGAAATGATCTGATGATAGTTTTTTTAGACAAATTTATTAAAGTATAATTTACATTCCATACCATTACTCCATTTTAAGTGAAAAATTAAATGCTTATTAGTAAATTTACCAAGTTGTACAACTATTCACATAAATCAGTTTTAGAAGATTTCCTTTCCCCCATTAAGACCCCTAATTCCCATCCCTAACTACATTTCAAGCATGCCCCTCCCCATCACAATGCTCTCCACATCCCTCAGATGTGGGTCTACCCCCCGAACTCCCGAATCCCTGGTGGACAACACCACCATTTGAACACCATAGTGTTTATCAGTCAGTACCAATTTGATGGCGAGTACATGTGGAGGCCATTCTTCCGGTCTTGTGTCACCACTTCGAATAATGGGCTCGAGCTCAATCCAGGATAATATAAGTGGTGCTAGCTCACTGTCATTTCTTAAAATTGAGTAGCATTCCATTGTAAATATATACCAAATTTTAATAATCCGCTCATGAATTGATGGGCACTTGGGTTGTTTCCATGACCTTGCAATAGTGAATTGTGCTGCCGTAAACATTCAGGTGCAGATGTCTTTATCATAGAATGTCTTATGGTTTTTTCGGTAGATGACTAATAATGCTATTGCTGGATCGAATGGTATTTCTATTCTTAGCTCTTTGAGAGATCTCCAAATTCTTTTCCACAGAGGTTGCACTAATTTGCAGTACCACCAGTAGTGTAAGAGTGTTACTATCTCTCCACAACCTGATAATAATTTTTGTGGCAACATAACTCTAGGAGTAAATAATTTACTTAGAGCTACCAATTCTGGAACAGTAGCAACATCTTCTATATATTAATATCTCTGTCAGCAAAATATTTCACAACAATCACATAGTCTGTGTTTATTTGTTCAGTGAATATTTACTTCCTAGTTAATATAGTTAATATGAGGAATAAAACATAAATGGTTTTTACACATGCGCACATACACACAAAAGAAACAATGTTCGGGGGAGAGAAAGAAGAAGATTGAGATTATTACAGATTAGGAGAAGTGCTGTGAGAGAAATAGTGATGAAGAAGAAAATCCACCCTCCATACTTGGCTACAGAGACTGAGTCCTTTCCATCTTCAACATTGCATGACAATTATCTCCAGATTGTATTCCAATTGTTGGAAGTCAATGCTAATTTCAGAGGTGAGCTTCATCAAGGTGATATAGTATTAATTCATCTTTTTCTGGTTTCCTCACACCAGTGAATGTAATGAGGTTTTGTTTCCGACCACTAAGAAGTTGTTGATTGAATTCATGATCTGATTTGCTACTAAGAAACTCCTCCAAAAGATTTGAACCAACAATTCATTAATATACCAGTTTTTGAAAAATTCATATTAGAAACACATATATTCTCTATGTTTTCCTTACACACATACTACATAGTGTGGAAAAGAAGAAGAAACAGCCTTAAAATGGGAAATATTTTACAGATGCCTTGTTCTAGAAGTATGTAGCCTATATAAAATAAAAACAGGACCAAATGTAAAAACATACATGAGTTAGCCACAACAAATAGACTATAGTAGTACCTATAGAACAACTGGAAAGTACATGGTAGATGTAATAAATGTATAGATACTTTTCCTTTGATTTTATTAGCTGTGTAATAGTAAACATTAGGGAATAGTTTCTAATAATTAATATAAAAACCAAAAACAAACAAATGAGTCTTTATAATCATACAAATGTATATATACATATGTTAAGCTATGTATCTTCCACTAATAACATAAGAAATAGTAATTATTTTACAACTTTAACAGTTTGCTTTCAAAATATTCCAATAAGATAAATTACTATAGAAATACCAAAAAGTCTAAAAAATAAATTAAAATCATCCAGAAAATTCACTGTTTTAAATAATTATAAATGTGACCTACTTTAGTAGCATGGTGTAGATTATTTAACTAGTAGAATAACTGGATATTTTATTATCCACACTTCATTCGCATTATAGAGACATGACAATAGTATCAATAAATTAACTTAATTCAGGTTTTCCTTACAATCTGTTTGTCATATCAAGAACCAATGATTAAAATGTACAAAACCAGCAATGTCATGGCTTTTGTTTTGTAGAAATTATAAATACACAGCACTGTGTTTGAAAAACATAGATATGACTAAGTTAAATAACATTGTATATAGGCTGAGAACTACTTGGTGATTCTCTGAAACTCTGACCTTAACATATTTTTTTTTTCCTTCCTAATTGGTACTACTATCAAGGTTAATAAAACTCTAAGTATCTTTATGGCAGCATCTACAAGTTTTCCAATTGTGTGGGTGCTTGGTATAGTACAATTTATATTTGTTTGCATTATTCATTTGTATCTATATTTATTTCTAATAAATAAGGAACAAATTATCAATTTTCAAAATTATTAAAATCCTATTTTAAAATAAGATGACATATGGAGTCCTTACACATAAATACAAGTAAACATGTGAGGGGGAAGGGAAGAGAGAGAGAAGAGAAAACCTACTTGAAGCAGAACCAACATTGTCTCTCTCACACACAAACACATGCACACACACTTAGGAACAATATGTTTGTCAGAATTAACAATCTCAAAATTCTTAATATGAGAATTTGGGGAAGAATAAAACATGGAAATTTTTTCTAGAATATCAAGATAGGAAACAGCTTTGTATTTATAAGATTTTTGCATAGAAAAGTGTGCAAATAAACATATACTTATGTGTTTAGAAAAGTTTGAAACCTGTAGATAGTCTCACTTTGGCATTAATGAAGATTGTAAATATTAAAAATAAATATAAATACATATACTTTCATTCAAATCAAATTTAATATGTATGAATTATGTAATTATCCCAATTAATGTTACCTTTGAAAGAATCTGTATTTTTGTATGTCATACCCATCTTGATGACTTTTGATATGCATGAAACCATGGAGACCTCATATTAAGAATAAAATCATTGCTAATTATTTCATGTGATATTCTCATTTGCTTAGTATATTAATGACCTTATATAAAAAAATTAACAGAAAAAATGCCTGTTGTGCTTTGCTTTTTTTTTTATGTATAAATGGTATTGAACAAAATGCATAACAATTCTGAACTGAAATTAGTTTTCCTATGACCTCTAAACAACCCAAACTCAAAATAACATTAAAGTAATGTATCTATAAAGTAATATTTATTGAAATTCGGAAGTGTATAGAATTGCTGTTTTTTCTTCACCTCACCTTCTATAGTCTGTTCTCATATTAATAATTACATTGATCTTTATTAGTTGAGCAGCTATTTTTTCTAATATATTTTCATATAATTTTCTAGGTACATTATTTCCTTATATGCCCAAATATGACAAAGTTATGCTCAGTCATTGAAGCTATATTTGTCTCTTTTGCTTTATTGAATAAACATATCTATATTTTATAAATGTGCAATACCAAAAATATGTGACATTTATAGAATGTAAATTCTTTGATTTTTATCTTATGTATTGTGCTTTTGCGCAAGCTTTTATGTTAGCTCTTTACAAAGAAAAAGATTTAAGAAAAAACACATAGAGCTGTGATTCTGGTTTTTGTGTCTCTTTTCTTCTTTCTCTTGTAATTCTCAAAAAAATTACAATATATCAAGCATTCCAAGCTGATCAATAACCTTTTTGTTTATTTAGTGAGTCTTTTCAGTCTTTCCTTAATGCATAAGATGTCATTTAGGATAAATAGTGAATGCAAGGCGTGTAAAGTGCTTCTGTGTGAACTGACGTATGAGTGAAGAGACCTGGGTTTTAGGAAAGTCTTTTGCCCGCTACTTGTATGTCTTTATAGAGGTCACTTCACCTCCTCAAATATCTAATTTCTTCATAGACCATTTTAGCAGAAATAAAACATAACTGGGACAAAACAGAGGTAAGTGTTGGAAGCAGACCAGGCTCTTGTCACCCTCACCCACCCTGCGCTTTAAAAAACATTAGTGACTCTGAAGGTAAACATCATCATGATTATAGTTAAAATAATTTGAGAATTTCCTTTTTGCCAGGCACTGTGCTCACTCTTTATATATGCTGTTCTTCACATTCTCACTACAGATCTATTAGAAACTGTTGTCATTTAAAGATAATTGTGGCTTATTAAAACTAAGTTCATATCATTTAGATAGCAGAGTTGGGATCCAAACAGAAATGTCCAGTGTAAAATAACAGGGACACTTAAAGTGTTAGTAGATAAGAGTGAAAATTCTGCCTCCATAATTACTAGCTCTGAGGCCTTAGAAATGCTAAACTTGTTGAGCTATGGTCCATGCCTTTGTAAAATGGGATAAAGAATTGCCAATTTAGTATATTTTATGTGAGGCTGCGTAAGGTGCACTGTAAATGTAACAGATAATACTTTTAAGAAAACGCTTCATGATGTCCACATGATAAATGGTCCAGAACAAATTCTTAACTCTACTGAACTCCCTTATACATGTTTCAGCTGATGGTAGAAGAACCAGAGAAGGAAAGAGAGAGAATACTCCCAGAGAAGAAATTTGAAAAATAGGATTTATCTGCTAGAGATATGCAAATTTATGCCTTATGGAATGTGGAATTAAAAACTCTAATCTCTAGCAGAAAAAATATGACAAGAGGCTAGTGTGATTGGATTTCTTAAAGAAATAAACATCAAAGAGTCTGTATCTACCTCGTGTGTGACTGGGCTGAGACAAAGTCACCCTGTAAACAAAGAGGACAGCAGATGTAACAGTTTGTTTTCCTTCAGCAGTTGACTGATACCTGACCAGTCCTTCAAACTTAACAATTCTAGAAACTGTGGTACTTATTTTTTTAAGCCTAACTATAATGAAGTATATAGTTATACTTTCAATTCTCTAACTTGTGACTCAGAAAATCATGTGTACACATTTCATGACAGGGAACTGATTACGCATTTACAGATGGAGAAGGGTATGCTATGTTCTGACTATGTCCCCTCCAAAATTTCAGTGTTGCCAATGTGACAGTATTATATTAAGAGTCAGGGCCTTTGAGAGGTGATTAGGCCATGAAGGTCCCTCCCCTGGAAATGGGACCAAAGTCTTAATAGAAGATTTTATGCGGCATTGGGCTCTCTTACCCTTCTGCATTCTACCATGTGAAGACAGAGCCTTCTTTCCCTATGGAAGATGCAGTGATAAGGCACCATCTTGAAACAGAGAGCAGTCCTCAAAAGTCAACCTAACCAATCAGTGCCTTGACCTTGGGCTTCCCAACCTCCAGAAGCGTGAGAAAATACATTTCTGTTCTTTTTAAATTGTCCAGTCTCAGGGATTTTGTTATGACAGCATAAACATGGTAAGACAGAGTATTGTCTTTTTTTGTGCTTCTCTGTAAGAGATTTCTCCTCATTCTGGTCTCACAGATTGCACGAATGTACTCTCTGAGGCCAGAGTGGGCCAAACTGAATACTTAAAATAGTCATTCTACATAAATTTGTAACTAGCTTCTGAGTTTATTGATGGGCTGTATAATACTACAACATGCTTTTAAATCACAGTTATAATGAGACAATAATGACATCATAATCTATAATGTCCAGCCTGTTAGACCACTATGACCTTGGTCTTTTTAGTGTGTAATTAATACTTCAATAGCTATCTTTGTGTGTTTTGATGTTCAAAAAATGGTAAAAATAAAATCAGTATTGTGTCATTTTATAACTCTTGACTTTTAAGTGTTTTGTTTGTTTTCATGGATGATCATAGTATAAAACATTATATGGCAATAACCTTAGAGAAGAATGGTGATTTGTGATTCTCTTGTGATCTCTTCCTTTTGGTATCTCTCTTTTTTAAAGGATTATTTAAAATTTAGTTCTATGTGCTCTTCCCATGTGCCTTGGTGAAAGGTATATTACTGTTGCATTTCGAGTTTTATAATTTCTAATAATGATCTGTTGGAAATGGGCCTAAACACTGTCAGAGTTGTTGAACATACACTAAATAAAGTTTTGATTTTATTTTTAAAGAAATTCGTTTATTATTAATCACATAATTATATTATCTGTCAATAAAATATTTCAATAAAATCTTACATATAATTCTTTATTTTACTGAGATCTAGCCACATGTTAACCTATTAAGCTATACTTACAGACACTTAGAAAATGTTCTACCTACAAATAATGAAAATAATGATTGTTCCCAATATATTTCATGAATATGATATAAGAATTAATAATTTAATGGTTATGTGTCAAACAAATGAGTAGGAGATAATAGAGGATTTTCTTCTTTGTAGATCTTTAACTTAGAAATCAAGAATTTTCATTTGAATTGTTACTTGATTAAGGTAATCAGCTAATGCATCTCTACTTTCTTTTTTTTGATAGTTTATGAACTCCCAAATGCTAATCATTATAATTTAGAAAAGATGTTCCGGCATCTTGTCAATATATTTTTTTCTCTATTCTGACAGGTTGAAATAAGAAATTAATAGTTCAAAAAGTTAATACAAAAATATTTATACTGTTATAGGTCATAATGATTCATTAGCATGAGTAATATTTTTTTAGTTATATTATATTTATAATTTAGTTTATGTGAATGGGCCCTGGTTTGTCTGCATAGGAGACATTAGAAGTATTTAAAGTGCCAATAAATACAGTTTCTGTATAAGAATATTATTTATATGAGTGGATGGATGGCTTCCTGCACAGTGTCAAGGAAAATTAACACTGCTTATGACTTCATGTGTGAAATCCTAGGATGCAAAGCATTTGAAGTGTAGACTGCAGCAAGTTCTGCCAGAGAGGAGCCAAGTGAATGGCAAGCGATACTGCAGAATGAACCACTTGAATGAACATTTTCCCTAGAGTGACGGTAGATGCACTTCGTACTGATTTGTGGCAACACAATGTACATAAAAAAAAATAAACAAGATTTTTATGTCAAAGCACAACTTGAAGTCATATTCCCTGATCACTCTCCTGCTTCGTGTATTACTAAGCACATATGTACAACTTCTGACAGCGGGGCTAGCATATTTAATATGAGTATGTTCCTGACAGAGCACATGAGACTTGGTTCGTTTCTGGAGTGCTCCGTTACCAACTCTGACAGCTTTACAGCTCTGTTGGGAAATGAAGTATAACATCAGGTTACTAAGCCACTCTGTAGCTTTTTAAATGTTTGCCTTAGAACTCACTTGTTTCTCCTAATTGATTCCATCCACATCATTTTGAACATAAATGGGACATCATGTTTAGAAATATGCTGCATTGCTACTTTAAGCTAACCTGCCTTGCTACCTCTGCATATCTAAAGCAAAGGTCAGCATATAAATGTCTATTGAAAGCAAATTTTATCTTTCTCCTAAGTTACAAGTTGCATTGTGTGTGTGTGTGTTTGTGTGCTTGCACATATAATTCTTTTGGCATTTAAACTAGGCATTTATATTCACACTGTTGGAAAATAACACCAAAGACTGTAGAGTGTTTATACTTTTATTCTTTTACTTTTACACAGAATAAAGTTTTAATTAGCCTGTCTGACTTACCCCTCAGTACATCCCCACATCATTACAATGTAACACATCAGAATTAATAGTAAATCCGTCTCATAGCACTGTAGCCATGTTGACATTTTTGCAGTCACTGACCTATTGAGCAAGACAGTATCTCATCCAATTTTGAAATATTAGTGACAAATGCATCCACACATCATTTTTATAATAAGCAAAGTAGACTTCTATGAACTTTGACTACTCTTTCCATTATAGCAGATGAGAAGATTAAACAATAAAATGTTATAAACTTTTATATGCGGTATATTTCTTAAGGCCCCTTTTGCTCTTCACTCTACATTTTTAAATGCATAATTTAGTTATTAACTCTGTATACATAGAACGTATTATGGTTTGATTAGGGTCAAAGATGCAGGAGAGATTGACAGATTAAAAAATCAGGATATTTTTACTCAGTGTGTGTTTGGAATTGTTAAATTATCTTTTTACTTAAGACTTAACCATTATAGCATCCTTCACAAAATAGGTACTTTAAAATACCTGATGGGGGTGGGAGGATCTCTTGAGGCCAGGAGTTTGTGACCAGCCCGGGTAACATAGCAAGACCTTGTCTCTACAAAAAATACAAACATTATCTGAGCTTGGTGGCACACATCTGTAGTCTCCGCTACTCCAGAGGGTGAGGCAGGAGTTTCAGGCTGCAGTGAACTATGATCGCACTACTGCACTCCAGCCTGGGCGACAGAGCAAGACCTTGCCTCAAAATAGCAAAAACAAAACACAAACCAAAAAGCACCACGTGTTAAAAAAATCATGTTTAATTATTCAACTAAATGGAAAAATCACAGTACTGAATTTTCTTATTTCATCTTGGGATTTTCTTTATTAAACACATTTTCAGTTGGATATGGAACAATAGTAAGAAACTTCAGTTCATATCATTCTGTCTATTTATCCTACCACTGTTTACAGATGAATGAGGAGTCACATTACAAATACAAAACTGAAAACAAAGCAAAAACTACTTTTAAGATTCTTTAGTGGCAGGTAGAATAAATATGATATGCCCTTTTAAAACTAAAAATAACCATGGAAGTGAATTTTATTTATTAGATCAGAATCCTGTAGTGGTTATCAATATTGCATGGCCTTAGTAGTCAGATAGAAGTGGATAAGAAAATAGAGCCATTGAATTAAGGTGAGAATGAACACAGGCAGGCTTTTTACCATAGTAGAACAGACATAGAAAATGTGCAATAAAGAAATTGCAATTACTTATATAAAATATCATAGTAACATATTGTAATATAACACAGATTATGGCTGATATGTAGTTTATCTAAAAATGTTTATGTATTTGTTTTGGAAAAAAGCTTGTTGTTTTCTCATTACAGGAAAACTCACACAACCCCAATAGGGAAAAAAAGGGCAAAAACAATTTTAACAGAAAATATATTTGCATCTGATAAAGTATCTTAATCAATATTTTTTTTCCTGTTATAAATAAGCCTCATCAGTGTTGGAACTAATCTGTTTGCTTCTGGTTAGAAAGAATTGAGCAGGAAACATCAACCCCTATAACTGATATTTTGAAAGGAAGCTGATGAAAATTGAAGTTAAAAATCACTACCAAAAGCTACAAGAAAAGCACAAAACTACCACTTCTTTTATCAGTTCCATCAATAAATCACATCCATTAGCAGATTTTACAATGTTTGCCTTGAGCAAAGAAAACATAATAAAAATTACTAGTCAAAACTGCTTTTTTACCCGCTGAACTAAGACTTCACCTTTCCAATTTGATTTCTCCCAAAACATTTGGGAGCCTATAGTTTTTAATAGCTTCAAGCAAGATAAATCAATAAGAGTGCCATCAAATTGCAGCCAGAGACCAAAACAGACTGACATGAATTCTGATTCAACAGTGCTACATTGAAGAAAATTTTCTATCCACTATGAAAGAAAAACCTGGAATTTTCCAAATGTTTTCCTAACCAGTATTAAATAATTAGTTTTCTTTAATACGTGTTTTCTTAAGAGCACCATTCAAAATCATGTTAGTTCACTTGATGGAAAAAGTTAATTTCAGAAGACATTTAGATTCATTTCTATATATATGGTTAACTTGCCTTATTATCTGTCTGTCATTTCAGTTTGTTCTTGCCATCACAAAATATTCTCCTTTGTAGAGGATGCACAAAGTGTGAATAGCATAAAAAAGAAATGAAGAAAAATGGGTCCAATAGATTTAGAAAAGTAGTAACAATTCCCATGAATATTGCACCATTCTCTTTTACAATCCATTTGTAAAAATGTTCACACATGTAATAATCACGTTCTTCTGCTATGCATGTTTCCTTAATAAAACTATGTGAAGAGGAGAAGATGTACACACCATAATTTAGTATCCATTGACGGAGATGACAAAACAAAATCAGGAAATTACGATAATGGGCAGCTTAAGGTGTAAGCACCTAGGTTGCTTCCCCAAGCTTATAGATGAGAATGCAGTGACTCATTAAGCAACAGACAGATTTTAAAAGCATGAAAACATGGCTACAGAAGTAGTCGTGAAAGAACTCCATTTCTAATAAGGGTATCATTATTAATTTGCCTAAAATTATGTTCACTGAATTACAGTATTCTCCAACATTCCTTAATTAAAGTTTCAGGGCCACAGTGCTTCTCAACATGGTGCTGACACAGCACATTTAATCATTAACTGGGTGGGGGAGGGTTGATGCTCCTTGCTATGCATTAGCATACGTACTAAAGTTAATAACTACTTGGCGTATTGATTTGTCACCTTGCTGGCGAACTTTCTTCACAATAGCCCTTTTACCAGTAAGTAATAATTTCAGGAAAGAGGCAATAATCTTCCTCAGGGATAGAAAGGAAGAGACCCCAAGAAGACCTGAAATTCTTGCTAGTCTTTCTGGAATACCTTTTGGAAAACTGGAATGATTTCATAACTCACATGAAGTGATAATTGATATATATTATATAAAACCATAAAGCAGTATACTATTTATAATTAAGTCGTAATCTGCATCCTTGTTTACATGTGTTCCACAGATTTCTAAGTAAAAATGTGTGGCTGATTTTCTTGCCACGTGGAAAGCAGTGAGTGAAGGAATAACTTCCTTTGTCTTCACAGCAACTCCAGAAGATAAGTGTCAACTTGGACGGAGTGAACCTAAAAGTTACAGAAAATACAATTCAGGGGACTATTGCCAGGGGTATTTTTTTTTTTCACATGTGTTCAGAGAAAAGATTTCTGGTATTGGCTCAGCAGCTCCGCAGTGTCATTAATAACCCATGGTCATCTTTGTGTTTTATCAGTCTTGGCAAGTTGGCCTTTCTTCTTATGGTTGCAAGATGGCTGCTGTGCTTGGGTCAGTGATAAAGAACAAAAAAGTGAAAGACTTTCTCTTTTTGAAGTGATAGTGTGTTTTATATATGTTTCTAAATACTGCCCAGGACACCTCCTGACTGCATTCTTCATAATTTGGTCACATGCCTAAGGAAAAGAGATTATCATGAGTAGTAAAGATTTATCATGGATTCACCCTTGTGGCTGGTGTGGGGACCATGCCCTCCCTCCCATCAAGGGGTAGTCTCCTGCTACCTAGGCCTCTGTAAAGAGTAAACGTTTATTCTTCAAGCAGTGGGAAGCACTAAATTGTTTCTCACTATAGAGTTACAAAGCCTGATATTTCCTTTTTAGTAGTCATTCTGTGTACCTTGTGGAAAATGAATAGTCAGGGTTCTAGAATCAAACAGCATAGCAGTTAAGAAAAGCCTCAGTAGCTCTGGAAAGACATAGGAGTGCCCAGGCTCTTCAGGTTGCCATCACAATGGAACAGGGTTGAGTGAAGACTATTTGTAACAATGTTGATTGGCCATAATCAGATATGAATTTCATTTTAGGATTGCTGAGCTGGACAGGATCAGTTGCACATTCAAAGACTCCCTCTGGCATATCTTGCTCCCAACTTCAGAATACTGATATTTTCTTAATCTTCATAATCTCAAATCCTATGATACGAACTGTTAAAAGCATCTCTGTGTGACTTCTTGAAGTCTTCAGAAGAGTGTGGTGTCTCAAGGCCACACTTCCCTTTGAAACAAATGCCCCTCATGTCTCTGGAATCACAGAACCAGTCTAAACTTCATGGCGGCGGCAGAAGTTCTATGAATGAAAAGCTCTGCTGCAAACTTTAGCTGCTGTTTTTTCTGTTCCACTGACCTATTGATAAAACCTCTCCACCAACACAGTAGGAACAGATTACCAATAGAAATGTATGTTTTACTCTCCTGGTGAAAAGTAGATGATATCACATCAAAGGGCCTCTATTTGTACTGAACACTTAAGCTGTAGTACTTGCCTTGCTAAAAAGATGCCATCTGGAGGGTATGCCACAAGATAATATTATAATAAAACATGGAAAATTCCCCAACGTGGCACATTCAATGTTAAAATTTTGAGATTTTTTCTTATTTCATCTCCTTTCAGCTTCATACCTACCAAAGACCATCCCCTCCAATTCTCCATCCACGTTCCGTTAAGTTCCACCTTTGGTATTAGGCCAATAAAACACTTATTCTAATGTCCTATGACTTGATGCGAAGTTATTATTGAGGCTAAAATGGATGTAATTATATTGCTAACTTAGGAAAACACACCTTTCTCGCTTTAGTTTGTGCATTTGTTTTTGGTAGGTAAGTCCTAGTCTAGGAACTTTGAATTAGAACAAAAATTTTCTGCACCTTAAGACTCGCCTGATCTAACCCAGCCCTCCTCCCAAATATTTAGGTGTCACTGCTAAACTACAGTCAGGTGACAAGAGCCATAATACCTGCTGGAGAATTCACCTGACTTGAATTATCAATGTATTCGTGTGAATCTTGTAAAATTCTTAACCCCAAATTAGAATCCACTCTAAAAGTTAGTGTGAATAGCTGTCAGATTGCCCTAGAAAATCAATGGTAAATAACTATCTCAGTCAATGGGACAATTCCAATTTCTATTCAGGATCCAGGACAGAAAAAGCAGCTATTGGTATAAACCTTCTTATGCTCACCAAGAAAATTATTCTAGTTATGAAACTTAAAAGAATATATAGTGCTTGTTCTTTTGCTGGAAATAACACTTTTAAAAATTCTGCAAGTAAATATATCTCTCAGTATTGGATAAAATACTGTCAGTGAGTGATGTTATCAGGGAAACAAAGGTTTTAGGCCTCAGAATCAACGAACAATATATTATAACTCTTTCCCAGGCCCGTTATTGTGTTGGATTAAAGTAACAATGAAAGCACTCCATGCTTGCTTCCAAGAAATAAACTTAACAAATATATAAATATATATATATATATTTTAAAATGTGGTATCAAAACACAGTCAATTTAGTAAACATTCTATTCTACTGCTCAGTAAGTGAAAGAGGATTTTCACTGTCTGTTAATAATAACTCAGCTGAACTTACAGAACATATGTTTTGAAATGGGGATGAGGTTTTGTTTTTTTTTTGTTGTTTTTTTTCTTTAGGCACAATCAAAACCTCATAGACCACTAGGAAAGCTGCATGGCTGCAACCTCGATGTAACTCACAGTAGTTTACATCTACAGAAAGACAAGAGAAGCAAACTAATAAAATCACATGTCATTGTCATCTGGAGTGTATAAGAGGAATATAGGATGGATCAGAACAGACAGTAGCAATCCCAGACAGAGCTGCTCTCTAAGATTCATCTTCATGTCTTTCCTCAGGTCTGGATTCATGACTCTTATAATCTGAGAAACAGAAGTATCCACAGAATAAAATACCTAGCAAACTACCTAGCCTGTCAGCATCTCAATCTGAAACTTCCAGCCTCCATCTGGAATTGTGAGGAAGTACATTTCTATTGTTTAAATCACTTAGTGTGTGGTATTTTGTTATGGAAACCTTATAAACAATCATAATACAGTAGCACCCTCTTATCCATGGTTTGCATGGATTTGGTTACCTGTGGTCAATTGTAGTCCAGAAATATTAAATGTAAACTTACAGAAATAAGCAAGTCAATAGTTTTAAATTACACACCATTATGAATAGGGTGATGAAATCTTGTGTCAACCTATATTATCCTGCTCCATCCATCCCACCCTGGACATGACTCCTCTCTTTGTCTAGCATATGTATGTTACAGAAGCTCCCTATCACTGATTAGACATCCAGGTTATCAGATCAACTGTTCCAGTATTGCAGTATTTCAGTTCAAGTAACCCTTATTTTACTTACTAATGGTTCTAAAGCACAAGAGTAGTGACACTGGTAATTCAGATATGCCAAAGAGAAGCCAATAAGTACTTTAAGTGAAAGGGGGAAAGTTCTTGACTTAAGGAAAGAAACAAAGTCATATGCTGATTTTGCAAAGATCTATAAAAAGAATGACTCTCTTATCTGTAAAATTGTGGAGAAGTAAAAGAAATTCATGCATAATATATATAAGGGCTTGCTATTATCTGTGATTTCAGGCAATCACTGAGGGTCTTGGAATGTATTCTCCATAGACAACAGGGGACTGTTTTAATCATATTTTAAAAAAAATGTTGCATTTTTTTAAACTCAGAATGTTTCCATCTCTTAATTTCTCCCTTCCTAAGTCCAGAAACATTTTACCTTCTATAAAGATGTCTTATTCTTTCTTTTGTTGACTACTTTTTACTTTGTTGGCAACTGTTTACAACAAATTTCTAAACTGTGAGATTAACTAGATATATTTGATTATTCATATGACTAGAAACTATAATTAGTTATTTTGAAAGCAGTTTAACAAGTTATTGCAATCTTAACATTTAAGAAGTTAAATTGTATAAGGGATGAGCCAGGGGAAATTTTCTTTTAGCATATTTCTATCTTGAACTGGGGTTTCCCACTTTCCTTGTGTCCCTAAATTTCACAAAATGAAATGGACAAGTGATAATTGAGAAAAAACGATGGAAACAAAACAAATCATCCAAGAGCTGTGGGAAAATTTAAAAATCGCACAACTGCAATACATGAAGAAGAAGAATGAAATAACAAACATAAATAATCTTTGAAATAATGATGGCTGTGAACTTTCCAAAATCAATAACAAAAATAAAACCATAGATCTAGAAAGCTCAAAAACACACCAGATGGCATTAATGCCAAAATTCAACCCACACCTGGATATATCATATTTCAATTGTGGAAATACAAAGGCAAAAAGAAAATTCTGAATGAAGTCTGGGATGGGGGAACGTTTTATCTGTAGAGGAAAAATGGTAAGAATTACAGTGAACTTCTTGGATCATACAAGCAAATTTCAAGTGAAGTAAAGTATTTAAAATCTTGAAAGAAAAAAAAATGGATCACAAGTCTAAATGTAAAATGAAAATCTATAAAACTTTTACCTGAAATTTTAGGAGAAATCTACATGATCTTTGGTTTGGAGATGAATTTTTAAATATAACACCAAAGTGTGATTGATGAAAGAAACAAATGGATAATTTGAACTTCACCATAATTAAAACTTTTCTAGTGGTGAAACATACCATTAAGAGAATGAAAAGACAGATCACAGACTGGGAGAACATATTTGCAAAACATATCTAATAAAAAAATTTTATCCAAAATGTGCAAAGAACTCTTAAAACTCAATAATAAGAAAATAAACAGTTAAATTAAAAAAATAGCAAAAACCTAAACAAACACTTCAAGAAAGAATATATACAGATGACAAATAAAATATGAATAGATGATAAAAAATATTTCTCACTTAAACATTTGTACCCCTGTAATATGCTGAAATAAATAAAAAACAAACAAAATTACCTAGAAAAAAAATATTTTTTATCAGAGAAATGCAAATTAAAAGAACAATGAGATATCATTACATATCTATTAAGATGACTAAAATCTAAAATACTGATCATTCCTATTACTGGTGAAGATGAGAAATAACAAAAACACTCAATCGTTTTTGATGGGAATGCACAATTGTATGTACACTTTGGAAGAAATTTCAGCAGATTTTTATAAATTTAAACATAGTCTTACCGTATGATTCATTAATTATGTTCCTAAGTATTTACTCAACTGGCTTGGAAATGTATATCCACACAAAAACCTGAATGTGAATGTTTATAACAGCTTTATTCATTACCTCTACAAACTGACAGCACATAGGATCTCTCTCAATTGGGGAACAGATAAACAAAGTGTTACTTCTATATAATGAAATACTATTTCATTATTAAAAGAAATCAGTTGTAAAGTTATGCAAAGGTATATATGAATCTCAAATGTGTATGAAAGATGTCATTCTGAAAAGATTGCAAACTGTATAATTGCATTTATGTGACATTCTGGCAGAGTAAAACTATAGAAACAGTAAATGGACAGTAGTTTGTATGCGTCTAGGGGAGAGCAGTTTGCAAATGTGAGTGACAGGGGACTTTTTAAGTTTGTGAAACTATTCTGTGTGATATTGCAATGGTGTGTAAATAACCCCATGAATTTGTCAAAATCTTTAGACTTTATAAAGAATGAAATACCCTATGCAAAATTTTTAAAACCACTTAAGAGGTTGGGGAATCCCAGGATGGAATGCAACCTATTAAAGAAAATATCTAACTGCTAACAAATGTGCATAATTTCTTATAGCATTGCTTCCCATGTGCATACAGGTTAACAGTTCTGAAACCATTATCATTGAAAAGTTAAGTATTAGGAAATGGTAGGCAAATGGTAACCAGGCTTCTCCTGTTCAAGTGGGAAGTTACAAGTAAGTAAGGGTAAAGTGACAGTGAACCATGTGATCTTAGATTAGATTTGAAAGACATCAGTATGAGCTCATGTTTAGGTTAATACAGATACAGATGAATGTAAAGAAATATTTACAGATGTATACATAAATAGGTCAATACACCTACATATATTTCCTTGCTCTATGAGCTGAGTGAGACAGGTAGTAACAACAGTTCACTAGCAATGAACTTACCGATCACCCAGCTTTGGTTTCTAATATCATCACCAATAAAAGGAATTGGGAATCTTTAGAGAAATGACTGATTCTAAGATTAAGGGAGGGAATAGACAAGACAAGCCTGCCACATCTTACAGCCAGACAGTAAGAAAGTGCCCAAAACAAAAAATGATGTGTGTATTATACATCAAAGGGACATGTCAGCCAACTGAAAAAGTCCCCAATGACCAAAGTAGGAATAATTTGAACAATAAAATAAATGTATTTCATTATAACCTAAAATACAAAATAAATGTTTATGAATCCATAGTGATATAAGTAAATGATAAAAATAAGTGTGTAAATACATAATGGATAGTCCCTCATGCAGAAGAATTCCAGTTAATGTATATAGATTCTCTGCAATTAAGGAGGTGGCTCATAACTCCCACACCATATTTCTTCATAGGGAAGAAATCTGACAAATGCTAATTCATCCAGGTGATCAAAGTCAGCATCAACTGAGATAAGTCATGTTAACAGTGTATGTACCTATGATTCATAACAAGATTGGCACTTTGCCTCTGTTATCTTCCTCTGAAAAACTTATAACTCCCATCTCATAATATTCTGCAATTTAAAAAAAAGAAAAAATAAAAATAAATTTAAAAAAAACCCTATAACTCCATACTAATAGTGAAAAAACTGCCAGACAAGCCCTAACTGAGGGATATTCCACAAAAACATCTGACCGGTAGTCCCCAAAACTGTCAAGTTAATCAAAGACAAACAAAATTTGATAAATTGTTCCAGCCAAGAGAAAGACTAGACTACATAGACAAGATGACTACATGTAATGCAATATCTTGGATGGAAACAAAGAACAGAAGTACATCTGGTGAAAACTGAAAAATGTAGTATAGAGTATGAACTTTAGTTAATAATCATGTACAAATATCAGCTCATTAGTTTTGCCAAACGGAATATAGTATGTAAGATGAGACTAATAGGAGAAACTTGTCACAGAGTGTATGGTAACTCTGTATTATCTTCACAATTAGTCTGCAAATCTAAAATTATTCTAAAATAAAATGCCCATTAAAATTTAAAATAGCATACTATTACAATAACCTCAGAAATATGTGAGATTATTCTAAAAAATATTATAAAAGATTTGTACACTAGATTCTACAGTCCATTGCTGACAGTGTTTACAGACCTAAATAAATGGAGAGATATATTTTGTTTGTGAGTCAGAAGACTCAATATTGTTAAGGTGTCAATTCTCTGGAAATTGATCTATAGATGCAATAAACTTCTAATCAAAGTGCCAGCTGACTTTTTGTAGAAATTTACAAAGTAATTATACATTTTATATGGAAATGGCAAGGACCTATAATGGTTAAAACAACTTTGAGAAAGAGAACAGAATTTTAGGACTAATACTAACTGATTTCAAGACATTATAAAGCAACAGTAATCAAAACAATGTGGTGTTGGCATCAGGAAAGGCAAATAGGTCAATGAAACACAATGGAGAGTCCAGAAATAGAACCACAGATATAAACAGGCGATTTTCAACAAAGGTATAAAGACATATAAAGACATTTTACAGAAAAAAATGGTAGATCTTTAACCAAATGGTGCTGAAAAATTAGGTATGAATTAAAACAAAAATGGAATTGTTTAATTTATTGACATACCACAAAATATATAAAAATTAGAGAAAATAATGAATCATTTATTTTATGCCTAAGCATAAAATCTAAATTCATAAAAATCAAAGAATAACTACCTTTGTTTATTATAAAATTTCTTTGTGAGTTTGGGCAATACCACGGCCATAATCCATGGAATAATAACTTGATAAATTATTCTTCATCTAAATTGAAATTCTTCTTCTTTAAAATTGTCTGATTTTGAAAAAAATACTGTTAAGTTAATGAAAAAACAAGCCACACCTTTGGATAAATATTTAAAAATCAAACTTCTGATAAATAACTTTAATCAGAATACATGAAGATCTTATGAAACTCAATAATAGAAAACAAGCAACTCACCAAAACACATCACTTCTAGTGTCATCTTTTGTCACTCAATATGAAATATCTTCAAAAGTTTACCAAACACCTAGAAAAGCAATCATTCTAGAGAGACCTATGCAGGTGCAATGGTAAGTGTTGAGGAGAATTAAGAAGAACTCAGTGGGCAGGAGAACCCATCAGAAACTTTTATTATATGCTGTGTATCTAGGTCAGATGACATTCACCTTCCTGAGACCCCTGGAGGGACTCAGGATATATTTTATATTGATTTATTAGGAAAAATATTTTTTTGGAACTCAAGAGAATACAAGCCACAAATCTTTGAAACTTATTAGTAACAATGATCCATTCATTTTCTGTTTTTGCTCATTAATTCACAAAGACTGGTATTACTCAGCATGCCAACATCTCCAGGGAAGCAAAATAACTGCATCAGGAACATTTTAGAGAGATGGTCAGAGAATAACTGACTACCCCTTACCAAAAGGAAAGACTGACAGACTAAAACCTGGCATTCAAAGAAGATAGCTAACGTAAGTCTTTCCTGGCTAGGTTTTTGAGGGGCACAGGGTTATAAATCAGAAAAGATCATCAGCATCAAGGCAAAGATTCTAGAAGCAGGATTTATCTCATAGGGAATAAAAAGCCAAAAGGCAATAAGGAGATTCTGAGAGACTAATTTGAATAAGCAATCTGAGCAGAAAGAAGGTTAAGGGTAGGTTTTAACTCATGTAAAACTCATGATTGTTCACTACCAAACTTAGCAGAGCTCAGATGACAAAGGAAATGATATCAAGCTTCAGTGACCAGTGTAGAAAAAGCTGGCAGATTTGGCTTTTACTAGACAGGGGCCTCTGCAAAGAGCTTTACACAAAAATGATGTGCAATCCTATTTGTTATGAAATTTGGATAAGTCAAAATGATATCGTGCCTCCCTTTGAGGAGTATACTGTCCAATAGGAGATAGAGCTATGTATAGAACAATGACAAGGTGATGTGTTATGTGTAATAATAGAGTTACTAAAAATGCCTTAGCAGTACAGAAAATAAACCAATGTATTCATTTTACCAAATTATTCAATTTGTTCAAAGTTTTATTAATCCTGTGGATCATTTGAAACCATCACCCTGAAAGAACCAAAGTGATTGTTCAGATGATGCATTACACATTCTTTTTCTCTAAGAAAAATCTTTTAGAGACACTGAATCACTGTAATTAAATAGCATTTCCCCATAATGATCTACATTATGTTCTGTTAAGTGACTTTCCACCTTAAAAATGAATTTATGAGAGAAAGCAGTCATTTGAAATATAATGATAGTCTTTCTGATATTTAATTGATAATTTGTCTTTTTAGCTTATGATTAGAGTAGTTTCCTTAAAGATGTATTTGTATCTTTAAAGAAAATGAATAAATCAGTATCCTTCTACTATAAATTCTGCTTAGATTATTTATGTTATATCAATAACTGTATATTATTTTACTGGATTGATATAAAACAGCTTCTGATATTCAGCCTTTAATTTAGGATGTTTGATTCCTAATTTCTTGCCAGGCTCCTGGCTTTTTCTTTCTTTCTTCTAAGTAATGCCATTTCATTGATGTGTCCAATTTGTGCTTCCATTTCAATAAAGTTCTCTTGGGTAAAGACTGTTTGCTCATGGGACCATTACCTAACAACTGAAAATAAATTACCTGTAGTTCAAATACTGTGTAAATAATATTCCTAAATTTAATGCCTAGAAAATGGAAAATTAGGACTTTTATTCAACCTTTATTTTAAATGTACTACAAGACTACTTACCAACTTGTCTTTTGGTTGGGAGCTTAATCCATTCACATTTACATTAATTCATGATAGGTAAGAACTTACCATTGCCATTTTGTTAATTATTTTCTCTTTTCTGCAGTTCATTTATGCCTTTCTTTCTTTCTGCCTTCTTTTTTGATTTGATGGTTTTTTGTAGTGATATACTTTAATTCTGTTCTAATTTTCTTCTGTATACCTACTATAGGTATTTTGTTCTTGGTTATCATGAGGCTTATATAAAACATCTTATAGTTATAACAGTCTATTTTAAGCTGATAACAACTTAACTTCTATCACATGCAAAAATTGTATACTTTTACTTGTCTCCCTGTTGACACTTTAAGTTACTGAGGCTAAAATTTACTTGTTTTATATTGAGTATACATGAACAATTTTTTAGTTATTCTTAATACTTTTGTAATTTAATTTTTATGCTAAAGTTAAAAGTGATTTACATATCACCATTATAGTACTATAGTATTCTGTATTTCTATATATATTGACTATTATCAGTATATTTTGTACTTTTATGTGCTTTCATATTGGTGTGTAGCATACTTTCATTTCAATTTTATAAACTTCATTTCCATTTTGTGTACTTACGTCTAATGATAATAAACTTCTTCAGTTTTTGTTTGTCTGAACAATTCTTTATCACGCTTTTATTTCAGGAACATGTTTGCTGGGTACAATTTGATAGTTTTTATTTTTTGTTTTAATACTTTGAATGTATCATCTCACTCTCTTCTGTTCCGGAATATTTCTTCTGAGAAATCAGCTCTTTGAATGGGACAAGTCATTTTTCTCTTGCTGCTTTCAAAAAATTATCTCTTTCCTTCGATTTTGATAACCTGATTATAATGTATCTTCGTGCATACTTCTTTGTATTTTCTCTTTGAGTAATTGTAGATATCAATTTCCCTCCCCACATTTGGGTGATTTTCAGACATTATTTCTTCAAACAAGCTTTTTTCCCCTTTTACTTGCTCTTCTCCTTCCCTGAGTCCCATAATGCATATGCACTTGATAAAGTGCTAGAAGACTTTCTTTTTCTTTTTTTTTCCTTATTACTCTTTTCCTTTTGTTTCTTTGACTGGATATTTTCAAATTAGGGAGCATGTATTTTTTTTTGCTTAATCAAGTGTACTGTTGAATCTCTCTAGTGAATTTTTCAGTTCAGTTATGTTGTTCTGCTCCAGAATTTCTATTTTTTTATTATGTCTATCACTTCATTGATATTCTTAATTTGTTCATCCACCATTTTTTCTGATTTTGTTTAGTTGTCTATTTGAGTTCTCTTGTAACCCACTGGGCTTTGAATTATTTGTCAGGTATTTCATAGACCTCTATTTCTTTAGGGCCAATTATTGAAGATTCATCTTGCTCCTTTGCTTGTATAATTTTTTTATATTTATTTATTTATTTTGTAGATTTGTGTCTGTGCCTGCCCATCTGAAGAAACAGTCACTTTTCCAAGTCTTTACAGACTGGCTTTGATGGGAAAGCCCTTCACCAATCAAGCAGAATAGAGATTCTGGGCCATGTTCCTAGCTGTTGCATGTATCCAGTCTCTCTCTCCCTCCTCCTCCCTTTTCTCTCTATTTCTCCCCTTACCACCTGCTCTCTTTTCAGAAGCTTGCAATTTCTTATTTCCTCTGAATATGCCAGTGTTGTCAGCACCTGGAGAGACATGAAACAGAAATCATGTACTGAAAAGCCAGACACATCAGAGGCACATGCCATTCCTTTTCTTCCCTCTTGAGGGAGAATCACAGATGTGGGCTTTTTCTATATCTTGCAGATCCATGATGGCTGCAGGAAGCCACCTGCCTCTTTTCCTTTGTTCTTAGCTGCCTCAGGGGTTGTAATGTGCTGTCTCCTTCAGTGTTCAATGTGAGGTGAGACAGAAACTGGTCGTTTGGGAAGTGCTCTGAAAGGCTGTGAAGGTGAACACATGCTTTAGTCTCTCTTTCCTCCATTGGGAGAAGTCACAGCTAAAGCAATCAGCATTGCTCTGCACCAGTTTGGTGCAAGGACTGATGCAGGTAAAGTAAAATTGCTCTTAGTACCTGTTTCAATGCTGCTATTCTCAGATTTGTGCCCTCTGAGGTTCTATCAGTTCTTAATTGGATTTTGGACTTATCATAAAGGTATTTTGGTCCACTTATTATTATCACATTGGCATTTCTGTGGAGGAACAATGGCTGGACCTTCCTATTTCACCAGTTCCCTGACTTTGTTCCCCCAAAATTCTATTTTCTGAGCTATTTTTAATGGCATTTTTAATAACAGTTTCCATGTATTATATTTATTTACACATAATATACATTTGCTATTGGCTTTGTATTTCTATACTAAATGTACTATTATTTTTCAATGCTTTTCTGTTTAGTAAAAAATTTGCAAAATATTAAAAAGAGTTTATGCATTCTGTTTTTAAAGAAAAATAATACATATATGATTAATTAGGCAGATAAATAGCTAGATGGGTACAAAACTAACAATTAGGATATTGAAAGAGAAATACTAAGAAATAGGGAGTAGAGACAGTTTTCAAAAATTAAAAAAATGGAAGTTAAGTAATGCAAAGTCATAGTATGATTTAATTTTATTAAATTTCACTCTTTATATTTTAATTATATTTTGTAGCTGCAATACCATTTTAGTTATGTCTGCCTCTTCATAAATTGTGTACTTAATTTTTTCAAAAATTAGAATTCAAATTTAGCACTTTTGTTCTATTTGTCTGTCTTACTTGAACTCTTTTAGTTATAAATGCTACAAAATTCAACTTCAGCTTCTTAAAGAATAAATGGATTTTTATTGGTTCACATATCAAATAGTACTATTAAATAAAAGTAGTCCAAGATCCAGTGATTCATATATACCATCAGGATTTGCGCTTACTATCCCCCTCTGCATTTCCCTCTTTGTTGGCTAGACACGCAGGTGGATTCCCTTCTGAAGAATCAGGTTAATTACCAGAAGTCCCCCTATTACATCTTATCTACTCAAATTCAAGTACCCAGCTCAGTTTGGTACTCTCCTTCCTTTGCACATCCCTTGCACATCTCTGAGCCAATAATTTATTCACTCATCTACTTATTTAAATTAATTTATTTAAATCTACTCCTTCCTTATCAGATACTCCTTATCCCCTTCCCAGCATTGTTTTTACCTCACAGTACTTCTCACTATCAAAAGAATGATTTTTGTATATTTGTGCATTTTATATATGTGTAATTTTTGCATACATATGTAAATACATACTTATATATACATATACTGGATCTTGGACCAGTATTATTTTAATAGTACTATTTGATTATGTGAACCAATAAAAATCCACTTATTTTTAAAGAAGCTGAAGTTGAATTTTCTAGCATTTATAACTAAAGGAATTCAACTAAGACAGTTCAACTAAATATACACATATACATATATAAGTATATATACATATAAAATATATATACATATTTATTTGTACATTTCACCCAGGCAGAATATGGAGTCCATGAGAAAAGTACATTTTGTTTATTCTATTTATTTATAGATTGTTTCCCCAAACCTAGAAGAGTACCTGGCACATAGTATCTGCTCAATGAGTGAATACATTTATTATGCATTCTGTACTATATTCTAGGTATTAGAGATATAACAGTGAGGAACACATGAAATATTCTAGGCTCATTGCATATATATTCTATGGGAAGTAATATGAGATGGATGGATACATAGATTGATAGAAAAGCTGTACACATTATGTAAAGGAGTTTTAAGTATTAAGAGAAAACATGTTGCTATGTGTCAAGAGGCATAATTCATTGATTGGTATGGGCTAAGTCATTGATTCTTCACTAACTATGTTATGACAGCCCTAATCACAGTTCCTTCCCAGAAAAGTTGCAAGGGATTCCTTGCTTTGGAAGCTCTTAAATGTATTTACCAGAAGATAGTGGAGTGGATGCTGAGTAAGCAATAGCAGCAATGTCCCCTCTAGTATTATTCCCAGTGATATCCATTACTCAACAAATATTTATTGAATGCCTAGTATACTCTCTCTACTTTTCTATGCTTTATAAATCATCAAATATTTTAGCTTAGTTTCCTAGAGGCCAGAACCAAAAGCCAAGTTTAAAAATATTTTAGAGAATCAAATTTCGGAGAATAGAGGCAAGAGGAGAACAGAAATGAGAGCCCATGTGAGGATGACTTCCAGTTTGTATGACCTACTTGAGAAATATAAACAACCGCTTCTTAGTTACTTCCTTGTTTGGTTAGAAAGGGAAAGGAATTTATCTACAGGATCCCATCTGTCCCTGGTACCAAATTCTGCTTCTCCACTTCACCACTCGGCCTATGCATCACACCCCATGACTTCCCACAGTTCTGGGCAAACATTCATGGAAATCTATCAGTAGAGAAGCTTCAGGGCAGTACATGAGAGGACCACAGCATGACTGTGACACTGGTTAATGACCACACAGAATAGCTGGAAGCTGGCTCTGGATCAAGTAACCAGAGACTTGGAGACAAACAAGACAAACAGGATATGAGGTGATGCCTGAGAGGAAGAAACATCCCTACTCACATAAAGCTTACAGTCCCCAGGTCTCACAATATACAGCAAACAGGAAAAATAAACATATTCTGTAATATACTAATAACTATGTGTTTGTTGACTGAACAAAATGATTTTTTATTGTGCCATGATTTTGGTTGTAAGTTTCCAAATATCAAACTATTTAATGAATTCTTCCTCTTTGAAAGTTGTTTGCACTATAAAGTTTATGTATAACCTTTACTGTCAGTAAATTTGATTGTAACCGTTATCTTCCCAGTCTGACTTTTCATGTTTGGACATGAGTCTTATTGCCCCGGGCTTGCTAGGCTAAATACACAGGTCTCTCCATATTTGCACTTTTCTTTTTCCAACACTTCACATTTAATAATATTATGTAATTTCCCCCCTACTGTTCACTGTCATCTGTCTTTTTTAATCTTTTTGATGAAAACAAATTGAATAAAAACTCTTATTGTGTGACAGGAGAACAAATCCCTTTTCATTAGAAATAATTGTAAGTGAAAACTTATGATTCTTATGTATTTATATAATAAGAATTAGCATGAACTATAGTCTAGAATATCCTGAGATTGTGTTTGCACATCATTGACAATCACCCTGCATTTATAAATTTGAAATGTATCCCACAGCTATGCTAAAATATTCCACAACAATGCAATACAATATCAAGGGATTTTAAATGATTTTCAAAATAAAATCTAGAATGGTATCCATGATGGTCCATCTTTATACCAAATTAGCTATACATATAATATTAATACTATGTATTTTAGGAAGATTAAGTATATATCTCATTTCACTATTAGTCTCAAATAAAAACTATTAACATTATTTATAACTATCAAGCAAATGCAAAATATAGTGGGAAAAGTTTTAATTTTCTATAGTTTTTGTAACTAAATGAAAATGTGCTTTCTGTAAGTAAAAACACTTTTTGAAAACTCTTTGTTTCTTTCAAACTGGAATATTCCTATATTAGAATGGCAATAAAACAAAGAACAATTTTAGTCTAATATTGATAGAATGATGTTGTTGCAAATTATTTTAGGGTTGAAATCTCCTTCATTTTCTTAAACTCTAACATTTTATTTTGCATGAAGTATATTGTTTAAATTTTCTGATAAAAGTGATTGCTATTCTTACACATGCTTCTCAAAATTAGGCAATATTTTGAATAAGTGTTGCAATTTACCAAAGCTAAAATTTACTTACTGTTAAAATAAAATGCTGATTTTTGAATTCTATGTCTATATTGATTCTTGTATTTCCCCAGAGAACAAAGAGGAATATTATCTACTACATAATTTAAGAGGAAAATAAATTTGGTAAAGCAAAGAAAATTCAGGAAAAAATATGGAAACACTTAACAAAAATATGAAAATTAAAGTACCCTGGAAGATAGCTTCTTAAACTACGTTAATTGTCTACAATTCCCAAAATAAATACTATGTTTCTATTGTCTTCTTTATAAGTACAGACTCATCTTTCAAATTTCTAGTTTATTTCCTGTGCTTCTTTATATTTGTAAACTTCACTTGTTTTTGTTCCTGAATACCTTGCCAGGTTTTCATAAATATCTTATTAGTGACAGTTCTACCACCCATACACTTACAGGTAGAAGATCACAGACATTGGTTTAAAACCCAAATGGTCTCAAAACCAAACTTAGTTTGTTTATTGGCAATTAACAAATATCTTCTGCAAATTATCTGAATTTTTATATCTAATTTTCTTATCTTATTTAATTGTATTTCAGATAAAATTCTGAATCTATACAGACCTTTAGCAGTACTGATACATCTCTCAAAACTCTCAAACAAAATAACCCTACTCTACCATAACCTCCCCTGTTTCTAAACATCTCCCTCAATATATCGGGTTATAGCTCTAATTAGACTATATCTGGATTTAAGTTCCTCTCTCTCTTCACTTTTGTACCTTCTATTACTCTCTCCTTTCTTTCATAACATGTTTAGCCCCCTTGATTCATCACTTCTAAAGCTCAGGGTCCAACACAGTTGAATCCCTTCTTCTGGTGGCCCCATGTCCTATCAGTCTAGTACAGCCACAGCCCTTTCAAAAGTAGACTGTCTTCACTCTTTGCATTAATACTCAGGAGTCAGAGAACTACTAGAAAAAAATCTCAAATTTTCTCCACCTTAACTAGGCCCTCAGTATAGCCTGGATATTACTCTAGATTTCCTACTCAGTATTTTAAACCAACTGTACTTCTATCGAAACATGTGACTTGACCATTACACACTCAATCTGAATGGATTACCTTGCCTTTTACTTCAAAGAGAAAGTAAAACCTATGTGAAAATAATCTTTCAACTTTTTTTCACCCTTTTGAGAAACATATTAATATACACTCATCTTTTTTCTTCTCTATGCATTTGGAGGAAAGATACAATCTTAGTAGTATCTAAAATAAATCATTTCACCACCAGGGCTCTGCAGCCTCTCCTGGAAACGTTGTACCCATTTGCTTTTTCCCCTTCAGCTCCTCACTATTTGTCTCTTGATCTCATTATTCAATCATGTTTATGATTCTTTAATTCTACAACATAAAAACAAATTCAAATAAAATCTTAGTCCTGACCTGCAACTATTCCACCATTGCAACATTCTGTCACTGGCCTATTTTAATAGCTGAGCTGCTTGCGAGGGTTGCCCACCACTGTGGATTTCACTTTCTCGTCATCTCTCTCCTTCTTCAAGCACCTTCAATGTGGCTTCTGCCAACATCACTTTATTAACAGAGCTCCCATTCAGGACATTTATAATCTCCATGTGGCTTTACACAAAGTTTGTTTCATCTTACACTGTTTAACCTGAGAGCTAGGTAGGTCTAACTCTGACTCTGTTGACCTACCCTGCTTTTCTGAAATACTCTCATCCTTCGGTTCTGTGGCCTCAATTCTTACACATTTTATCTTACAACAAAGCCTGCTCTTCAGCCTCCTTATAAGTGCCCTTTGTTTTCTATTAAATATAGATATTCTTCACAGTTTGGTATTGGTTTCTTACCTACTCCTACGCAACTCCCTTGGCAAACCCAACAGCTATTAATATCACATCTTAATTATTACGATCAAACTAATGGTTCTCAGATATGTATTTCTAACCCTGTTATCACTCTTGAACTTTTGATTTTATATCCAATTATCTACTAAATATTTTTACTTGAATGGCTAAAATTACAGATATAGAAATCCTTACCTACTTACCCTCCATGCTGCAAATATCTCCTATATTTTTTTTCCTATGGACAGTTTCAGTGTTCAACTGTACTCGGCAATAAATTTAGATATTTCATTTGGCTCCAGCCTCTTTTCCCCCACATCCAACAGTGGGGGGATTTTATTGAATTTTACATCTTATATAATTCTGCTGCTTTCCACGTAGCCATTATTCTAATTGGCCACTCTGTCTCTTGCCCGTTAGTTATAACCTCCTCCTAAATTTGTTTTTATTTTATTTTATTTTCTCTCCTTTCTCACCCCCACTGTGAATCAAGACAAGATAGATGATGCCATTTTAACAAGCAACACTAATACATCACTGATATGAATCATTCAATGTTCATTTCTCATGTATCCTGTCTATCTTTCATATATGGTTCACCCCGATCTCTATAAGCCTCACTTCAGAAAACAGGAGAAATAAAGCTTTAACTCTGGAACACCATCACTTTGTACAAGGAAGGAGGGAGCATAGAAAATCATGCACTGACTCTTACAGCTTCTGTGCAGCATTGATATATGCCACTGCTGCTCATACTTCTTTGCCTGGGTAACTTACTAAGCCGTAAATAACTTCTGAGTGGAAAAGTGCAATCTGCTAGTATACACCTTATTTTTCAATAATTAATTAAGTCTCACTATATGCAACGAAATAAGTTCTCACCAAACAGAGGGACAATAATCCAAATCTACACTCAGGCACAGGATCAAGTTTAAAGTTCAGTATTTCTAGGAAACATAAAAAACCCTTACACTAAAAAGGCAGGCTGTTTGCATGCTCACATGCCTATTCCATTTTACAAATTACAAGAGTGGAAGAGAATATAAAATAATTAATCCCTTAACCAGAAGGAGCGATTCCAAAAAAGCACAGGAATATAGAAAGTCTGAAATCCTGATTGGGTGGTGATAATTTTATATTTGACTCCAATTCTGCCCCCTAAAGGTCACCTCCTTATCTAATACCTTTAACCCTTACCTAAACGCTAAATTTAAATTATTTTTTCCAACTCTAAAATTTTAATTATTTTACCTTTTACTTTTAGGATTCAGAATCAGTCGTCTTTCGAACTCTAAAAGTCTCTGAATACATGAAATCTTTCTATTCCTTTTCATACCTATTTACTAATCAGCTAATTATTTTTTGCACCTACTTTTTACTTGAATTAGTTGCCAACTGCCGCTAACAAAAGCCCCTCACACTTTTGAACTTTGGTTTCTGAATTCATCCTAGATATCTTCAAATTTGTCTTCAGGATAATCATCACAATCACAACTCTCTGCAGATAATCATAGAATGGTTTCTACTAAGAGAAAGGCTTGTCATTTTTCTTTTCTTCAACATCAATTTTCTTGTAGCCTACCAACCAGGCACCAGGACAATTTCACAAATTTTTGTACCTGCACACTTATAGAAATTAACTTCTGCCCCTCATATACTTTCCTTAGAAATTCACACTCATGGACTCTCCAAACATTCAGGAGCATTGCAGTCAATAACAAGGGAAGACAAAGTGGTCACTTGTGCCTTAGCTCTTAAAGGCTTTCTCCAGAAGTGGCTCATGCATATTTCATGG
The DNA here is from genome assembly GCA_963574885.1 of Lepilemur ruficaudatus. Classification (NCBI taxonomy): domain Eukaryota; kingdom Metazoa; phylum Chordata; class Mammalia; order Primates; family Lepilemuridae; genus Lepilemur; species Lepilemur ruficaudatus. The sequence goes on along the minus strand of CAUYRT010059444.1, from coordinate 7,881 downwards.
GTGAGAAAGTGTAGCCCTATCGTACACCCAGAAGGAGAAACCAAAATGTTAGTGAACACTCATGATCACAAAACCCTCTTCATTAAAGTTCTCCACGTGGTAACTGAAAACATTCTTTTTTCTAAAATGCAATGCAATAGTATTATGTTGCTTAAACCATATAATCACTACTTGGAAAAGATAGGTTGCAAACACCAGCTTGTATGTCACTTCATGCTTAAATTGTTTCAAATAGTCAACACTGCCTCTCAAAATCTTCGCTTCTTCCTTATAGAACATTTGTCATGAACAAAGCCCTGTGCTAGGTGCTGACCTTGAATGTCTTAATTTAATCTTCACAAACAGTCTGAGAGTGGCTAATATTCCTATTCTATAAGAACTGAAAAGAGAGATTTATAAACTCAAGATAGATGTCTCCTAACAGTTACAGTAATAGTCAGAATAGTGCATAGCTGTTTTCTTGAAAAAATATATTTTTATATGTCAATTATATGACAGAAAAATTTCTAGTTATTAATACTTTTCATGAACTACACAAAAATACTGTGTGTCTGTTCATGTAAAGTGCTTGCCCTTTAAAGCAGTATTAAAATAGAGAAAGCTAGATGTTCAAATAATCTATATTGCAAGAAATATTCCAATCTATTCCAGATAGAGGTATGCAACTCCCATTTGAGGTAATAATTAGTGAAAGAAAATATGATATATTGTTTATATAAAGATATGTCAACTTAACTAGTGTTTGGTTTGAACATGTCCTTTGGAATTCATCTGTTGGAAATGTGGTCCCCAGTGTAGAGAAGTTGGGAGGTATGGACTTTAAGAGATCATTAGGTCCTTAAAGGGGACTGGATTAACTCTGCTGAGTGAGTGAGTTCCTGCTCTCCAGTGTCTGGACTAGCTACCATGAGAGCAGACTGTCACAAACTGTGGTGGCCCCTGGCTTCGTGTCTGTCCCTCCTGCAGGCAGGCAGGCTTCCCTTTCTGCTTCTCCACCATGCTGTGAGGAATCACAAGGCCTGCACAGAAGCCAAGCAGTTGCCCTCCCGGTCTTCACCCTCACCACCTCTAGAACCATGAGCTAAAATAAACTTCTATTGTTGATAAATTACACAATCTGTGATACTCACTTCAAGCCACAGAAAACAAACTAAGACAAGTAATATTTTAAGGTTCATTATTATAATCTCCCCTGAAATTTTTACTTAGAAGATCTCGTGTAAATACTAAGATCTAGAGTTTTTTCCCCAGCCATTTATTTTTCTAAACTATTGTTAGTACCACAATAAAAATGACCTTTATGTAACCGGGTTTCACTACACTTCACTTCATGTTGAGTACAGTCTACTTGATTCTTACAAAATAAATTACTTTTATCCATTTCAACTCTTAAATTATTTTGTGGAAGAAATATTTGAATTCATCAATTTTAGAGAGATATTGAATCATCCTTCAAGCAATATATGATGACATTTTGAGTACAAATATCAAGATTATTATTTTTAATATTAAATATTACCTGAGTGTTTAAAGTGGCTGAGGAGCATATTAATATTAAATATTATTTCTGACATTTTAAAAAGGTCAAATATGCTGCTGTTATACAAAAACTATTAGCAGAAACATCAAATTATTATAATCATTTTAAACACTAATTTGGTTCAAAAGTTAACATTTAGGGAGTTTGGACTCAATATTTCTTCTCAATGAAGGTCAACGTAATTTCACTGCTCAAGTTTTAGCAAAAAATTTTTCACTCAATTTGAAAATTAAGAGAACATTTTTTTTTTCCTGGATGACTACATTTGCCAGAGGAAAAAAATAAGTTTTTGTAACTTTCAACTAACTTTTCTACTAAGCATAAATAATAACTGAGCACAAAATGTAGCTTAAAACAACTATGAGGTTGGTGATGCTACTTGTTGCTTTTTAACTGAAAGAAAAAATTCCATGCTAGTATTCACCAGTGACTGAATAAAGGGATAAACTTTGAGCAAAATTCCAGCTTTGCCTTCCAAGAATCAGCTGCCTATCTAGTATTTCAAATTTAGTCTACTTATGGACTTTAATAAAATGTCTTTCATATTAAAGCAATAGTAAGTCAGAAGAAGATTTTGGATGGAATTTCTGCATCTTTCTCTTTTCTCTTCTTTATAAGCATTGAGTCAATATTTACTTTACTGTTTACCCATTTCTTATTTCATTCTCTTCTTACTGTAATTTGCCATTTTCTCTATTTATGCAGTTTTGCTCTTCAAAGGAATTTTTTAAAATTGTCATGGAGCAAATCCTCAAGAGGATTTTATAACTGTAAGGTCTCTAAAAGTCCACATTGGATTAACTGAATTTCAGTTCAAATAAAGCAGATGACTGAGATATTTTATGTATAGAACCTTTAGCTGTATTATAATGTACAACATGTTTTTCTCTTATGTGCATTCTTTTCCTATTTAACTTTATTTCTTAAAATGGCAGCTTTTTTGGTTAATAAAATCAACTAAGACTTTCAATATAAGAATAACCACTGCATATCTGTTTTTTAAAATGTGCAAGGGTCTTTGACTTGCTTCATATCACTTAACTTTAATAGCATGCCCATATCTAGAAAGCATCCTCATCTCGTGTATACTAATGTAGAAAATGAACCTCAGATAGATCACAAATCTGGTATAAATTCAAATAACTGAAGTCTTTAAAGAACTCAAGCAAATCAGCAAGAAAAAATCTAACAACTGCATTAAAAAGTGGGCAAAAGACATAAACAGAAATTTTTCAAAAGAAGACAAACTAATGGCCAAGAAACATATGAAAAAATGTTCAACATCTCTAATCATCACGGGAATGCAGATCAAAACCACAATGAGATGTCACTTGACTCCAGTGAGAATGGCTTTTATCAAAAAGTCTCAAAACAACAAATGTTGGCATGGATGTGGAGAGACAGGAACACTCAACCTTCTGGTGGGACTGCAAACTAGTACGATCTCTATGGAAAGCAGTACAGAGATAGCTCAAAGAACTAAAAGTGGAAATACCATTTGATCCAGCAATCCTAATACTGGATATTTTCCCAAAGGGGAAAAAAACCACATTGTATAAAAAATGCTCTCAAATGCACTCAAATGCACCTGCACTCAAATGTTTATAACAGTACAATTTGCAATTCCGAAGATATGGAAATAACCCATGTCCACCAATACATGAGTAGATTAATAAAATGTGGTATATGTATACCATGGAGACTCAGACATAAAAAATGGTGAACTAATACTTCTTGTATTATTCTGAATGGAGCTGTAGACCATTCTTGTAAGTGAAGTATCACAAGAATGGGAAAAAAAATAAACACTACATGTACTCACCATTAAATTGGAACTAATTGATCAACACCTGTGTGCACATATGGAAATAACATTTATCCGAAATCGGGCAAGTGGGAGTGGGGAGGAGGGGATGGAAAAACCACACCTAAGGTGCACAATGCACACTATGTGGGGATGGTCATGGCACGAAAGCAATTTATGTAACCAAATGTTTCTACCTCTGTAATATTCTGAAATTTAAACACACACACATAGTTATAATTATTTAAACTGGATCTGGAACAGAAATCCTAGAACACCCATCTTTTAAAATTTCCTTTAGAAATGACTATTTGTAAACTTACATTTTTCTAGTGTTTATGGACTCAGGTCTCATTAAAATACACAACAAGTACATGGAATCATTTCACACTGCCTAAAAAGAAGTTTAGAGCAACTGCAAATATTGGGACCATTTTAATTTACCACAGGAATAAATTATCCAAAGTTTATTTTGTTGTTGATGCACATGAGCATAGCAGGGCAGGTGGACTGACTCTCACATGCCAGCACAACTATTTTTTTTTTTTTTTTTGAGACAGAGTCTCACTCTGTTGCCCAGGCTGCAGAGTGCTGTGGCATGAGCCTAGCTCACAGCAACCTCAAACTCCTGGGCTCAAGTGACCCTTCTGCCTCAGCCTCCCCAGTAGCTGGGACTACAGGCATGCGCCACCATGCCCGGCTAATTTTTTACATATATTTTTAGATGGGCAATTAATTTCTTTCTATTTATAGTAGAGACGGGGTCTCACTCTTGCTCAGGCTGATCTCGACTCCTGACCTTAAGTGATCCACCCGCCTTGGTCTCCCAGAGTGCTAGGATTACAGGCATGAGCCACCGCGCCTGACCAGCACAACTATTTTTTATACAATCTAGAAACTCATACAAATGGAATAGACTGTTTCATCCATGGCTATGATTCATTTTTTATCAATATTAACATATATAATATATATAATCAATTCACCATATCTGTGGATTGAACCAACTGTGAATCAAAAATGTTTGGGAAAAAATTGAATGGTTGCATTTGTACTGAAAATGTATGGACATTTTCTGTCATTATGCTCTAAGCAATGCAGTACAATGACTATTAACATAGCATTTACATCTTATTAAGTAATTTAGAGGTGATTTAAAGTATACCGGATGATGTGTGTAGATTATGCAAAAATGCTATACATTTTATATAAAGGATATGATATTCTTAGATTTTGATATCCACATGGGGTTCTGGAACCAATCCTCCATGGATACTAAGGGATGGCTCTGTGTATGTTTGTGTGTGTGTATGTGTATAGAAAATTATGTTAGTGAAAAAATCTGGCAGGGCACGATGGCTCATGCTGTAATCCTAGCAGTCTGGGAAGCCAAGGCAGGAGGATCGCTTGAGGTCAGAAGTTCTAGAGCAGCCTGAGCAAGAGTGAGACCCGTCTCTATTAAAAATAGAAAAATATATATATATGTAGCTGGGCGTGGTGGCACATGCCTGTAGTCCCAGCTACTTGAGAGGCTGAGGCAGGAGGATCACTTGAGCCCAGGAGTTTCACATTGCTGTGAGTGTTGACACCAAGGTCCTGGGTGAGAAAGGGAGACTCTGGCTAAAAGAAAGAAAGAAAGAGAAAGAAAGGAAGAAGAAAGAAAGAAAGAAAGAAAGAGAGAGAGAGAGAGAGAGAGAGATAGAGAGAGAGAGAGAGAGAGAGAAAGAAAGAAAGAAAGAAAGAAAGAAAGAAAGAAAGAAAGAAAGAAAGAAAGAGAAAGAAAGGGAGGGAGAGAGAGAGAAAGAAAGAGAGAGAGAGACAGACAGAAAGAAAAGAGGAAGGAAGGAAGGCAGAAAAAAAAAACTATGTAACTGATCATGTCATGTTTTTGTTTTTGTTTTTACTGTTTCAGTTTGTCTAGTTACTAATAGCCTTCTAAGTTTTTATATTCAATTTCAAGGATTGTTACAGTCCAAACACATTTTCTTCTGCCCTTTATTATGTACTTTTCTAGTTGCAGAACCTTGTTTGTCTCTTTAATAGGGTTCATGCTTGGTGTCTCTATCATTATATTCTACATGTACGATTTTAAGCAATTTCTGCCTCCATTCCTTCAACTATAAAAAGAGGAGAGTAATATACCAAGCTAAAGCATACAGTATTACACTTGGCACCTACAAATACTTTTTAAATAGTTTACATTATTATTATTATGGTACAGAGTTTCAGACTTTTTATTTGACTTTGAATTCTCCCATATGTCTTTGATTTCTCTCCTTTGACATCATCAGCTAAAACTTTTTCACAGCCCACTAGGTTTACCTTAAGACTATTAGTGTCTCACCTTCCCCAGGGCTCAATCTGAAAAGAGAACAGGCAGGGAAATAGCAATTAGATTCTTTTGTCAGAGGTAGTAGACTCAATCACTTTAGGAACTATCTAGGAACACATTTCTACATTTTTCAAAATATTGCTCTTAAAATTCCAACCTTTTTGAAAAGAAAACACATATTTTGAGATATTCTATCTGTGGTTCACCCACATGTATATTTCTTCCTCTGCTTCTCTGTAACCAGTACTGAGCCTGCTGAAAATAAATACATTTGTTTTTCTGAGCGTGCCTGTGGGAACAGTCTTTTCAGCATGAATTGCATATTCAAGTTTTCTGCTACTTACAATCCATCTAGGATTAACCAGAATTCACCTGTTTACAAAAAATGGAATGCATATTGGATATTTGATCAAGGGTAGTCCTCAGGCCTTATAGTTTCTTCTATGTGTTAAAATTTAATGTAATTTAACCTCTGGGAGTGGGGCACAAGTCTTCCTTGAAACCAGATTGCTTTAATTTATAGAGAAGCTTTTTGAATGAAATGGAGCTGCAAGGCTAGCGTTTATTTGTTTGGGCTCAAAATGTTTGCATTTTTATATCGCTTGTTTGCCATAGGGGTTCCACCAAGTGGGTGATTTTTTAACAGAAAAAAAATCGATTGATATGAGAAATTTTTCGCCTGTATTTGCTATTAGTGTTACAATCTCTTCTCTTTTGGAACAGCTTCTACAAACTCAGTTAATAAAAGAAACCCTTACAGTGTTTTAAGTCATGATTATGCTACAGATAAATATACTCAACTACCTTATATCAGTCTTATTTTAATAAAGTGTGCAATGAACAGCATTTAGAGACTAAAGCATTACTAGTAAAGCCCACATAATTTTAACTAGCATGTTGCTAGTTAAAATAGCTATTACTGTTTATAGCTATTACTGTTTTTAAGCTTATCTTGGTAAAAAGGATTTTCTCAATCTGACATATGTTTGCACTGATGGAAGAAACTTGAAGGATTTATTATATTTAGAGGAGGAGATAGAGATAGACAGAAAGAAAAATGGAGGAGGAAAGGGCATGACATATAATAAAAAGGGAAAAATACTCTTTATGTAAAGAGTAGGTGACTTTATGGAAATTTGCTACATAATATACAGTGTTTCTCATAATAAAAGTCCAAACTTAAATTTCATTGAATAAATTTGAAGTCAACAATAATATATAAAACTGCTTTATATTAATGCCTAAAAATATTTAACACAAATAATCAAACTTTTGTAATTAAACATGGACATAACATCTGGTCAAATTAAAAGGTCATTTTATGTATATATAAATAATATTTAAATGTACATATCACTGAGATTTTGTGAGAGAAAGTTAAACAATGAAAGTGAATCTGTGTAGTTTTGGGACTGGCACATATTTAAGCATGCTATAATTATAATATGAATGGATCCAGGAAAAAAATAAAGGTAATATATGAAAATATGCTCAGTATGAACCAGAAAAACATACTGATTATGCTTCTGTTTTCGCATTTATGGACCCCAATTTCTTAATCTGAAAAAAATTGCCACATTTATATTAATATTAATAACATTAATAGTATTAATATTATTAAGTTTTCATAAAACTTTTTAATAAAGTTTTTATAATAACTTTATTTGTAAAGTTATGAAAATAAAACAAAGCATTAATTTTTGATTTAATTCATGCCTTCAACAGATTTTTTGGGCATGTATGTACTTTGTTCTAGCTATAGATTAATCAGTCACTCAGAAGATAATAAGACTCTGACATAAAAAACAGAGGTGGTGTTTACTGAGATACTAAGTATAAAAATGGACAATGACTAGAACAAGTATAAAAAAATGCATCTCTGACTCAAAACCTCTGTAGGAACCAGTCCAGGTAATCAAACTACAATCTCTGCAGTATTTGGCTCCAAATGGTCAAGATTTGGTCACTGATGGCCTGCTTCCCTAATTCCTGCTTCTAGTTCCAATCCGGGAACAATGAAAGAAAGCCAGATATGCTCTGCAGATCAACCGCAGAGGTGGTTCGGCTTCTTCTTAGCCTAACTTCATGCTAATCACCTCCAACCAGAGCTCATCTGAACCTTTCCTTTTTTCATCATAAAGTTTTCACACTCCCCTGTCTGCTTTTGGGTCTCTACCAAATGCAGGTGATGGGGGTTGACTCCTT
>CAUYRT010059443.1:0-22766 GCA_963574885.1 Lepilemur ruficaudatus | reverse complement strand
ACACGCACACACTTATTTTAGGAGTTGGGTGTCTCCAGACTCTTTAAAGGCATTAACCACACAGACAAGCTTGCCATTGAAGACGCCTAGATAATAAATTGCGCTCGTTTCCAAAAACCTCAGTTGTAAGCAGTGCAATTTGCTCTACTGAAAATCCAGATTTTAGTGATCCAGGATTGAACACCATAAAACTGCTTTTGTTGGCAGTAAAAATATTTTCACTACCTCAAATCATCACAAACACCAAATGTAACTATTTTTCTTTCAATGCAGAGATCCTGGGATACTCAGACTCATAACCTACAAGGAAAAAATTTTATCAGCTGCCTTAGCCTTTGACACAAATATTCCTATGGGTGATTGAGATGATCTACGCGAGTACTAAGAAATAAAGTGTAAGCAGAAATGAGCCATTTTACGGTATTTATTCGGCACAGCCTCCAAAATAGTGGAGAAGGCAAGATCAGAGACAGGAAAATGGAAATAATGTGTCTTCTTTAATTTATATGAGAGGCGGAAGGGAAACGAAGCCCCTGCACTCTGGCAGTCGGAATTAAAAGCAGCATCCAAGGGGATTGTCATCCACGAACACCTTGGCTCTCAAGTAATTTACATTTTGAAGATCAAGAGGTTTATTAACCAATTTGAAGATCGTGCACCTCTGAGGTTAGCTAGGAAAGTGCTCAGAAAAATAGAGTTTAATCCCTGTGGCAGCTTTGCGGGGTGGAAGAGGTGATGAGAACGAAGGAAGGAACCCGACATCTGTTGAGGGTTACTCTTGGCAAACTCAGGGATGCCTGGGGATTAGCTGCCAAGGCTCTGGGGCCAGACGTTGGGGATCTGAAGTCCATTTTCACCGCTCACTGGCTGAGGGACCTTGGACAAGTAGTGTGACCTTTGAAATGTCAGTCTCCCCCAGTGTAAGATATAAATGATAACTATTCTTACCTTACAGTTTATTGTGAGGATTAAATGGCATAATGCACGTGAACTTCTTAGCACGCTGCCTGGCACGTTCTAAGAATTGTGTAAGAGTTATCTGTGATTGTCATTGCATGAACTTTCTCATTTGGTCATCACAATTAAGACCATTTCCACAAGGTGGTATCATCCTCACTTTACATCTAGTGAAACAAGCCTCAAAAACTTCCCAAGGTCACACAGCTATCAAATAGTCTGGTTGACTGCAAAGTCTATGCTTTAAGCCAATGTAGTCAATAACATTTCGGCTAGAAAGGCAGCCACTTCCAATCCACACAAGAGAGTTAGCTCTCAAGGGGAAAAAAATGGCATTTCTACAGTCTTGGCACAGAGTAAGGGGTATTAAAATTTTAACACAGTGAGTGTTCAATAGAAACTTTTCTAATAAATGAAGAAATGGTTAGTAGAAATAAGCTCTGACACTTTCTGCAGTATAATGCTTTTAGTGCACACTTAGTAACTGAGATTGCTAGCTCTGGTCTCAAATCTCAGGAGCTTGCCGTGGTGAGTGTGCATTCAGACACTGGCAGGACCACATGTTAACAGCACTTTGCTGGCTTCATTTGAGTGGCCACAACTCTCCACCACAGAATGATAGTTCCTGTCATTTCAGGGAACTTCTGTTTACACGTTTAGCTTTTGCTTCCTTTCCCAAACCAGATTCTAAACTATGACGGTGGGTCTAATGGGCTGTTACACTTTGCTAATTTACCTATTAATTTTGCAAATGGTCTGTTTCACGGAAGATAAACCTTATCCTTTGGAAACATGACATTCTTCAGCACAATCCAGCTGGGAGGATCCCCAGGCCTTGTGCAGAGAAAGAAAATGAATAGTCCAAGGTGGCATTTCACAACTTACTACCTCCCAGTGGCATCGCATAGATAAAGCGATTACTCAGTCAATAAAGTAAGGTGATTAGTCAGTCAATAAATGTTAGTTGCCTCACATTTTGCAAGACTGACTAAAAGACTGTTTTTTCTCTTTTTTGTCATGAAAATGATAGAAAAAACTATATAACTTAGTGTGTCCAGAATTCAATAAGCTGGAGAATTTAACACGAGCAAACCCACAAATATCTCTTTGCTTCCAATGATTAATGGAACAGAAAAATAAACATCAATGAAATTAGTGGGGAATGCCTCATAGATCTCCTTGTTTCAAAAGCCGGAGATGGGCAGGGCGGGGGGCTCACGCCTGTAATCCCAGCCCTTTGGGAGGCTAAAGTGAGAGGGTCGCTTGAGGCCAGGAGTTCGAGATCAGCCCGAGCAACATAATGAAACCTGTCTCTACAAAAATTTTAAAAATTAGAGTGTTGTGGTGGAGAGCACCTATGGTCCCAGCTACTCGGGAGGCTGTGGTAGGAGGATCACTTGAGTCCAGGAGTTTGAGGCTACAGTGAGGTGTAATGACGCCACTGCCCTCCAGCTTGGGCAACAAAGCGAGACCTTGTCTCAAAGAATAAGTACACAAATAAATAAATAGCCAGCGATGGCCGTAAAGCAGTCTAAAGAGCAGACTTCACAGTGCATGGGGTGTGGGCACACGGCTCCCAACAGCTGGTGTTCACACAGGAGCCACGCTCCGCTCACAGAGTCGCCTCAGGGATTGAGATGAACAGGAGGAAACACCCAAATTACTACTTTCAGGTTCTAAAAATAGCTGATTTTACCACAAAGAAAGAGTTCTAAAGTGAAGCACACACCACAAACACACGCACCTACATGTACATGTCACCCGCCACTGTCACCACCACCAAGGGCAACAGCAGAAACCTAAAAAAATAGATGAGAAAATGTATGATGATCACTGTAGTGGTTTACATGAAAGTAACTATTTACATGAAAGCAATTATCTGTAGCTGGCAAGAAGGTGCAATTCATTCAAAAGCCCACCTATACTCATAAGTTCAAAATTATAAAATCAGCACCTCTTCTGAAATTGCAGAGCAAGGACCTTGGTAAACTCACTCTCCCTCTAAAACAACAAAAACACAGGCAAAACAATTAAAAATAAACCATTTCAGAACTCTAGACATTGACCTAAGCCACAGAAGAAGCTGGGAATCGCCTACACAAGAGAAACCACAGAACCTCAGGTAGACAGTGGGGTTGTGATGGTCCCATTTCACTCCCTCCCAGCCCAGTGCCCGGTACCCGAAGCCTGCGGTCTGAGGACAAGGAAAGATCTGACTCTCCACGGAAAGCACCACCCTCAGAGCACACTCAACATTTTGTCCACACTCACATTTCCCAGGGAAATCTCTATTCTCACAGAGTGGGCCAAATCAATGACAGCGAACTGCTGGGGACCTCTCAGCTGCTTAAGGTTATGATTTCAGATGCAGCAAAGGAGAGATTAGTATGGAATTTAATAGGAAATTCTGGAGAACTAGAAGACCAGAGAGACTTAGAAAAGGTCCTGCATTTTCACACCTGTGTGAGGAATGTGCACAGCCCAGAAAAGACCCTGGGAAGGAAAGAGCACCAGGCACGCAGCCCTGACCGACCTTGAGGGCTGCGTGAGCTGTTCTGTGACCCTGTGACACGCCTAACGTTCCAGATGGGCCTTTTCGCCTTGATCTCCTTGGCAGAGGGTGGAAGGTATACAGGCAAGGTAAGTAAAAAAATCTTCTGACTATTTGACTATCCATTGGCTGACCACTAAATGATACTTTCACAGATGGAACCCTAGCATCAGAGGTTGAAAAATAAAAACAAGAGCTAAAAAGCAGAACTGAAAGCAAAAACAACTCAGAGGCCACAAACTGCTACGAATACAGAATACACAGGATTAGTTTGGGAAAGTCATTAAATGAATAAAAGACAAAAGGAAAAACAACAAACAGCAATAACAATACGCACTGGGGTGTGGAGAAATCTGGTAACAGGGTTGTTATGATATGTTACTTAAAACGCCCAATTTTCAATGAAAAATTACGAGACATGCAACAAAAGAGGAAAGTCTGCCACATACACAGGAAGAAAATTTAAAAAGCAGCTAACAGAGAACGTTCCTGAAGACACCCAGATTCCGGTCCTGGCAAACAGGAAGCTGCTGGCCCAGAGAAGCTCTGGCACAGCAGTCCCCTGGGACCTGTCTGGCAACCGCAGTGACGGAGGCAGCCACCAGGGAAATGCTCGCGGTGGGCACTGTGGCCAGACTTCGGGTAGGACACAGGGACATGGTTGGGACAGCCGATCACTCTCAGCTTTCCGGGACATGGCACTCTTGCAGGTGACTTAGACCAGTCAAGGGACAGGAAAGACGTCGTTATGAGGAGTGGCTGTGGAGGTGATGCCAATGTCTCTGCACAGAGCAGCACAGATTGCTGTGGAAGCTGAGAAGGGAAGAGCCTGACCTGGTACAGGGGGACTTCCCAGGGTGTGTGACATCCGCTCAGTCTTAAGGGACAGAGAATGAGGAGTCTGGTTGACCCTCATACGAACGAAAAATCTGATGGAGAACCTTCACAGGAATCTGACTAGAAATGATACATTTTTTTCCGGATGCCCAGTTTGAGGTTCAGGTTATAATTTCCACTGCCCTGAAGCTTCAAAATTAGAGACTTCAGAAAGTAGTGTATCCAAGGGGTAAAAGGCAGATGGAGACAGGGAAAGCGGGCTGCAGAGCTGCTGAGCCTCTTGAGAACACAGATAGCACGTACCCAAAGGAATTAGCAAAGAAATGAATCCTGGTTTGAACTAAAAAAAAAAAAAAAATGTTAATAAGAAATGGGACCATTAGCCAGCAACCTGGGTCCAGGATCAATTCTATCACTTACCATGATTCATGATTTGGGGACAGTTCCTAAGCTTCCCTTTCCTCACCTGTAAAATGGAGATTAAAGAGTGCCTGTCCTCTGCCTCTCACAGGGCTGCTGTGAGGACCACTGTGTAGGGTTATCTTGTAAATGTCAAAGTGTTTTAGAATCAAAAGGGATGTGATGATAAGGGTGTCGGTGATTGTTTTCAATAGCAATATAAACAGGTAGCATGGCCAACTCTTTTTATTACGAAAGGGTAAGACTCCTGCATCTCAAACACTGTTTCCCCAATGAGTGCACTGACAGCCAGGACTATTCTTAGCTCAGCTCAGCGCCTTGAGGACGTCTGCCATTTATTTACCAGGTTTGTCTTGCTCGCCACAGAGGTGCCTCCCAAACCAGAAGGTGACGGTACTCTCTGCCTTGTCACTGCCTGTCTGTCTTTTGTGACTTTGCCCCTGGCCATGTGGGTGGAGCTGACAGTTCCTTTTCTACTTTCCTGCAGGAAAAAGGTTTGTAGCAGAGATTTGACCACGCCCTGCTTGTCCCATGTTTGCAATTTGGAAATTAAAGGTGTTTGTAGTTCACCTTTTTCATAAGCATTTACCGAGTACCTAGAGTGGATCGAGCATTGTGTAAAGGCACAGGGACACCAAGAGGCAATCACTTCTCTTGCCCTGGCAGGAGTTCGTCTTTTGCCGAAGAGACGAAGCAGCGGCAGTCAAGGGACTTGGCAGTCAGGGCTGGAGTGGAGACAAACCTGAGCGAGGAAGGAGCCCAGGGAAGCCGAAGTCTAGCTCCAAGGCAGTCAGAGAAGGAGAACACAGGAGGCATAGGCACACTCCTTCCCAGCGTCTCCTTCGCCGAACAAAGGGTTCGGTTTGCTCTAACTCCCACCTGTCTGCTCTCACGTCAGGAGTCCTTGCTGGGCCAGTCGGCTCCCGTCACAGGACACAGCATTTAACAAGGCAGGGCCTCCAGTGCCGGCTGGTCCAGACCCTCATGCTCTGAAGCACTCCCAGATGGCAGAGGAGGGGCCCCAAAAAGTCTGCACCTCCATGAAAGCATGAGAATATTGTCAAAAATTGTCAAAAAGTTACTTTTTCAAATCCCTGGAAAATACCCAGGCTTTAACTGTCTGAGGAGTATTTATTTAAGAAAAATAGCTGACTCTCAGGAGAGCAAGCTTTATAATGGGTTGACTAGTCATACTCCCATCCTCTTCGCTCCAGCCTCGCGGCAGGCTCACAGCACAGTGGCACACTCAAGGAAGCAGAAGGAGTTTGGTAGCCCCCTCAAAAGCCCCACTCCAGAGAATTTTTCCCAACTGACCTGCCTCAAAGCTCCCCCGAAAGCTCCATTTTCAAGTCCTGTCACTAAATGACCTGCCTCAGAGCTCACTCTGTGTGAACAGCCCTACCCCCAGGGCATTTGGTAATACAGTTGGTGGCAATTGCTTAATATTGTAGCCGCCTGAGGCACGGATGCCAGTTAAGACTAATAAGAGGCTGACTAAAACTGTTAAGGGAAAAATTAGAGAAAGAGATGCCCATAGGGTATTTGCAAAGCTCCAGCATATTTCTGGGGAGCTTGAAGGTTATGCACATGTACAGGATATGTGCATGCTCAAAAAAGAACTAAAAAGATCCTAATTTTTCATGTCTGGCTGACCTTAAGGATATACAGAAGCAAGACGAGATGGCTAAGGCAGAGTTGTAAGCTGCCTGTGTTAACGTAATGCCCCAACACAACTCAGAGCCCCGCAGCAAAGCCTGGAAGACTCACTGGTTCGGGGCATTTAAGGAAACTGTCTAATCCTTAGCTACAGACAATGCTAATTGAACAGAAACCTCAGTGGCCACATGCAAAAAGGAATGCAGACTTTTCATAACTGGTCCAGTAAGCAAACAAACAGCATCAATAAAAACAACAATAAAAAACAGCAACAGAAAAAAACAAAATGGGGAGGGGGTATACGAATTTCAGAGTTGATCATTACATAATCTAAAATGTCCAATTTTTAAGAAGAAAACTACTAGGTATAAACAGGAAATTATATCCCATACACAGAACTAAAGTCAATAAAAACTGTCCCTGAAGAAGCCTAGCTATTGACTAATCAGTCAAAGACCATAAATCAGCTATTACAAATGTATTCAAAGATATAAAGGAAAACATATCTAAAGAATTAAAGAAAAGTATGACAACAATATTTCAAAAAATAAGACAACTAACTGTATAAGGCAATAAATATAAAGCTGTGATGATGAGCTTATAATGTTTAAAGATGTAATTTATATTACAATGAAAATAAAAAGGAGAGGAGAGAAAATAAATCTGTTACAGAAAAAGTTTTGTATACTATTAAAATTAAGGTAGTATTAATTCAAACTAGATTGTTTTAAATTAAGATGCCAATTGTAATTCCCAGGATAACAAGTTGAAAAAAAAAAAAAGATTCAAATAGAAAAATGGCAGATGGAAATGCTATCATATCTCTAATTACATTAAATATAAATGAATTAAATAATCAATAGGTAGGGATAGATATAAAAAAGGGAGAATAGATACAAAAAAACATGATCCAAATATATGTGGTCTGTATGAGATGCATATCATGCTCAACGACACAAATATGTTGGAAATAAACGGATAGTAAAAGATATACCCCGCAAGCATGACTGAAAGAGAGGTGGAGTAGCTACACTAATGACAGAGAAATAAATTTTAAGAAATTAATTGTTACTACAGACAAAAAAAAAAGACATTTTATGATAGGGGGGAAATCATCAGGAAGATATAACAATTATAAAAACAACTACATATGTAACAACAGGACCTCAAAATAATGAGGCAAAAACAAAAGAAAATTTGAACAGAAAGACAATTTAACAATAACAGTTGGAGAATCCAATATTGCTGTGTTGATAATGAATAGAACTAGGTAGCAGATCAACAAAAAAGACTTAAACAGACCTACACATCAATTAGATCTAACAGACATCAACAGAACACTCCAAATACCAACAGCAGAATACATTATGTTCTAAGTTACACATAGAACATCCTCTAGGATAGATCATATGCTAGGAAATAAAATAAGACCCAATAAGTTTAAAATTATTGAAATCATAAAAAGTATGTTCTCCCAAGATCTCGAATTTAAATTAAAAGTCAACAATTTTAACTTGAGAGAGTCATAAATAAGTGGAAATTAAACAATAACGCCTAAATTAAACCAATTGGTCAAAAAAGAAATCATCATTAAATAAAAGAAAAAAAAAGCTTTGAGACAAATGAAAACAAAAGTACAACACATCAAGACTCCTGGGATGTAGGAAAGCATGCTTACAGGGAAATCTATAGATCTATAGCTGTAAATGCCTCTATTTTAAAAAATGGAAAGAAAGAAAAATCTCAAACAACAATCTTTGCTTTAGCCTTAAGAAACTAGAAAAAGAAGAACAAACTAAACCAAAATCAAGTAGAAGGAAGAAAATAAAAGTTTAGAACATAAATGAAATAGATAATAGAAAAATAATAGAGAAAAATCAATAAAACCAAAAGTTGATTGTCTGAAAAAAGCAACAAATTTGGCCGGGCGCGGTGGCTAGCGACTGTAATCCTAACACTCCAGGAGGCCAAGGCGGGAGGATCCCTTGAGCTCAGGAGTTTGAGGTTGCTGTGAGCTAGGCTGATGCCACGGCACTCTAGCCCGGGCAACAAAATAAGACTCTGTCTAAAAAAAAAAAAAAAAAAAAAAAGAGAGAGAGAGCAACAAATTTGACAAACCTTTAGCTTGACTAAGAAAAAAAAAAAAAAAAGAAAGAAAGAAAGAAATAGAGAAGAGAAGACTAAAATTGCTAAAACCCGGGATGAACGAGGATCTATCGATGGGTAAGTTCACACTTAACAGGTACAACACACACTGTCTGCGGGAAGGGCACACTTACAACTTTTACTCAAACGGTACAAAGGCAATTTATGTAATCAAAACGTTTGTACGCCCATAATATTCTGAAATTTAAAAAAAAGAAAATATTACTTTAGAAAAGGAAAGAAAGAGGATATATCACTACAGCCGTGGGCTGCGTGGTGGATGGGGCCAGCGGGGCAGGAGTGGAGACAGGCTGATGATGAGCAGGGTATTATTTTGGGGTGTTAAAATGTTCTAAAATTAGATTTTGGTGACATTTGCAACTCTGTGAATATACTAAAAACACTGAATTATACATTTTAACTGGATAAATTTTATGTCATGTTAAATATATCTTAATAAAGCTGCAAAAAATCAGCACCTCATCATTGCGAAAATACTTCAGGGCTCTGGAGTTAGAAAAAAAAAACTGAGTTGAAATCTACTTTTTTCTTTTTCTTTTCTGCAGAATTTCTACTCTTTACTCATTCTCTCTAAAATAATATATATGATGCTTAAATTGTATAATGCCTGTAGTAATTAGCCTGGTTTTCTGGCACAGAGTAGGAAGGTGTTCAATAAATGGATGCTGCTTTTATTATTATGGTAGATACTTCATTATGTATAGAAATGGGTACCAAGAAGCAAAGCCTACCGGGAACATTAACATGTACCCTCATACTTGAGGCCCTCAAGAAACATAAATTAGCTAAAATATTTAGGAGATCAAGATGAGAGCCAGAAAAATAAATGTAACATGTACATACTTTGACATTGTTGATGACACTGCATTACTATCTCCCTACCAGGAATTGTAGATTCATTTTTTTATTTTAGCGACAGGGTCTCACTCTGTTACCCAGGCTGGAGTGCAGTGATGTGATCACAGCTCACTGAAGCCTCAAACTCCTGGGCTCAAGAAATCCTCCTGCCACAACTTCCCCTGTAGCTGGGATTACATGCATATGCTACCAAGTCCAGTTAATTTTTTAAAAATTTTGGAGAGATAGGGTTTTACTATGTTGCCAGGCTGGTCTTGAACTCCTGGGCTCAGGCAATTCTCCCACGTTGGCCTCCCAAAGCACTGGGACTGCAAGCGTGAGCCACCACGCCCAGTTCAGAATTGTGGATTCTTCATTCTGTACTGCTCATCTTAATCATCATCATTGGTGCTATCACCACAACTGCAATCACCAGATTAAATCCATTAAGAAAGCACATTCTGAACACATGTTAATTTTTTTAAGATGTGTTAATTTTCTTAAGATGATGCAGTGCATTAAGATTGAGCACTTGGACTCTTAAACTAAGACAACACCATTATTGTTACTAATAAGCTCTATGTTGCTAATAACAGCTCCCATCTAAAGTATTCTATTCCAGGCTTACTGGCAAGTAAAATTGAGCACATAATTTACATTGTAAGTGGCCTCTCAGAAATGGTTTTCTTTAATCCTCACGATAACCTCATTTTACAGATTAGGAAACTGGTTCAGAAAGACCATGACACTGATATAATGCCACTCAGCTCCTAAGCAGTAACGCCGAGTTGCTGCTTCTTATGCCCATGTCTTTTTTTTGAAATAAGAATTGGGTTACATGGTCTAATAAACTTATTTTTATATCAAGATTGTTCTGTAAAATCTCAGATATGTGCTTTTGTGGCTATATTTAGCTTAGCACCATAAGGAGGTGGAAACTTTCTAAATATTGCATGATAGTGACGGTTATGCTGATAATTACCCCCATAATGAAATAACAGTAGAAGGTAAGGATAAAAGGGGAAAAACATGCAAAATTGCTCATAAACAGGAAGAATCAGGCTCTGGTGACAGGCAGAACTCCCCTACCAGTCGGGTCTACTGAGCATCTTCCCTGGAGCAGGCCCTGCTCTAAGCATGGTAAATACAACAGGGCATTAACACACAATCCCCTGCCTTAGGAAGCACAAGTCTGGAAACATGTGCCCATACATAAGTAAATGACATCATATAAAAATAAGTGCTGAGAAAAAATATAGCAGGAAAAGGGGCCAGGGAGTCCTAGGCCCAGAAATGGCTGCAATTTTAAATTGGGTGAACAGTGAAGGCCTTGCTAAGAAGGCTATATTTACACAAACTTCAGAAAGAGGCAAAGGAGCAAGGCATGCGGTAAATCAGAAAAGAGATTTATAGGCATGGGGAAAACAAGCGCAAAAGCAATAAGGTGGATTTGAGATTTAACATCGAAGGTACAAACAACTAAAGAAAAATAAATAAATCGGGCTTCATCAAAATTAAAAACTTTACATCAAAGGACAACATAAATAAAGTGAAAAGATAGAGTAGGAGAAAATATTTGCAATCACAGAACTATAAGAGTCTAGTATCCGATATATGTAAAGAGCTCTTACAACACAACAACAAAAAGACAAACAACTCAATTTAAGACAGGGCCAAGGACTTGAGGAGACACTTCCCTAAAGATGATTTACGGATGGTGAACACGCACGTGAAAAGGTGCTGAACGTCCTTAATTATTGGAGAACACAATTCAAAAACCGCAGTGAGACGCCGCGTCACATTCGCTAGGATAACTATAATTTACAAAAGGGGATAACAAGTGTGTGGCGGGGGGTGGGTTGCAGAGACAGCAAGGAGGTCCAGGATGTGGAGGGCCTGAGACGTCACTGGTCTCGCTCTGAATCACTGTGGTCAGGAGGAAACACACGCATTGTGGTCAGTTCATTCTTTATGTTGAGAACAAACCGAAAAGTGAGAAGAAACACAAAAAAAATCCATTTAGAGGCAATCATAACAATCGCTATGGGAGCGGATGCCCCTGGGGCCTGGCAAGAGACGGAGGCCGTGGAGAGTCTATTCTGAGGACAGCCAACAGGATCAGGAACGTTATCAGGGCATGGGAAAGAGAGAGGAATAGAGGCAAACTTCTAGGGTTTCTGGTCTGAGCATCCGGAAGAATGAGTTGGTATTTATTTACAAAACTGAGAGAGGATGCTGGAGGAGCCGATTTGGAGGAAGAAGATCAGGAAATCATTTTTAGACATCATAAGACCAGTAGGCAGGTGGGTATGTGAATCTTGTGATTGGAAAAGGAATCTTGGCTGGAGATCTGAATTTGAGAGTCTCCAGCGTGTGACTGAGTGGCAATCCCGAAGGAGAAGGCAGAGATGAAGCAGCGAGCCATGGGCTGAGCCCCAAGCCTCCTCCTTATTTTAGGTAGAAAGAGAAAAGGAGGAACCGACAAAGAAGACGGTGAAAGCACACTCAGGGAGGGAGGCGCAGGTAGGAGAGTGTTGCACCCTAGAAAGCAAGTAGAGCAAGTATTTCAAAAAGTACCAGGTGATCAACTGTGTCAAATGTTGCTAAATCAAGAGATGGTCTCCTGGTATTGCCATGGGATTTAGTAACTATGGACCTCATAGATGGCTTTGATAATGTAACAGGCCAGACCCCCCATTGAACACATTTCAATGACCCCAATATTTTTTTATTAAAATCCTCTCCGTTAAGTACTTGATCCTTGGAGTTGTTTCCCAGAAATGGTGGATTTTCTGCGAGACAAAGAAGATGAGATTCTGAAGGCCCTGGACCCACCATGCCCCATAATCTGCCCCAATGCATGTAGCCCTTTGTCAGGTACACCTCGACCTGCCCTAAGGTGTGTGGCCCCTCCTGTAAAAGCCTAAGATCTCTGTTCGTCAGAGAGACAGATTTGAGGCAGCTTCTCCTATTCTCCCTACAAGACATCTACCCTATTAAAAATTCCTTCCTTCTTTGGCAATACCCAACTCAATAATTGGATCTTTGTGCAACAAGCAACTGAACCTAGGCTGAAATCCCCTTATGGTTTTCTCAGGTAGATACTGAGGGATTGGGGTCCCTTAGGAAGGAAAGTGGGTGCCTTGCCTTGGTGCTGTCTCCAGTATCGCCCCTGCTGGAGAGAAGGACCCAGGCCCCTGACAATGCCCCACTTTAATCCTGTGCTGAGGGACTGCCATACCTGGGGGAGGAGGGAACACCCTACCAATCAGAACTTAGCACCCCAACTGAGAAAGAACGCAGAGGACTCTCTAGCCCCCAAGCCAAGCAGCATAGGTAGAATAGAATCTGGAAGGTGATTTAGGACAATCTAAGGCTAATTATCATGTCATTAGCTTAAATCTACATTGTGGTTCACCCCCGCCAAGTGGGCTTTCAGAGAGGCTCATGGGAGATTCGCATGTGCAGTGAGACTTGGGTCATATAACTCCCAACTGTCCATCAAAGTGGTTCCATGATGATGTCTGAACCACGGGGAGGTCCCTCTCCAGACACTTTGAAACAAGACACAAACCATAACCAAGGTCCCTTTTGCTACAACAAGGGGCCACTCATCATCTGCGGCATATGTACCCTGCTCTGTTAATGTGTATCTTGCTCTTGCCCTATAATCCTGTCTTTCTGTCCTCAATAAACCTCATTTTCGTGCTTGCCTTACTTTGGTGCGTCCAGTCACTCTTCAGCCAAGAGCACACCAAGAACCAAGAACACAGAACAAGATCGCCAAACCCGACGGTTTTGACGACAAAAGAGAAGTTTTAGAGAAATCGTGTGCTTAAAACTAATCTTTTAAGATCTTTTAAATGCAGGTCTGGGCACTGAGGATCTAAAAATGAATACATTCGCATGCCATCTTTAGGTATGCAACTTACTACAGTAAACGTGATGAATAATACAAGGAAGATAGGAGCCAGGTAAAAAGTGAGCAGGGAACTGACGTGGCAGGCAGCAATCAGAGCGGGCTTCACAGAGGAGGCAGCGCTGGGAACTACAGCAAAAGCATTACCAGCAGCACTGGAGGCAGGAAGCACCTCAGGCAGTGGAACAGGCATGGGTAAGACTTGCAGGGGGAGCCGCGCGACTGGGGTGAGGGGCGCGTCCCAGCCCTCCTGACCCTCCCATGTCCCAGAAGCAGCTTCAGTTGGTCGCTGTCTCTACCTGCACTGTCACTCACCTCATTACCTTTTCTTAAGTTCATTGACTTGAATTTACTAACTTCTTTTTAATTCACATTACTCTCCTAGTAAAAAGAGATAGGAAATCATAAATTTGATGTGCTAATTGTATACATTTTTTTCCGACACATTAAAATAAAAAGGCGAATACCACCCTTAAAACACCCATCCGTGTCCCACACAGACACCTTCCTGTGGTTCGCACCTTGGGCGTCCCTGAGCTCGAGCAGGAGGATGCAGGAGAGACTGTGAAGGGAATGACAGGGCAGGTAAGCTGGGGCTCGCCAGAGCTTGGCAAATAAAGTACATCTGAAGCCGCACTCCACACTATGCAGCTTCCTGGGTGATTTCTTTCTTTCCGGTAATGATTCAGTACACGTTTAATTTGTTCCTTGCCCCTCCACGCCTCTGGAATGCTGTCACGCTAAACATCTGCTCCCAAACCTTTCAGTTAGGTGTTACGATCCCTCAGCTGTTCTGGCGCTTGCTCCTTCCTCAGGGGAGCCACCAAGTAAGAGTCCAGAGGGAAATCCGAGCCCGGGGGGCTGCCAGGCCTGCTCTCTGTGGAAGCCCCCTGGTGCCGGGGTTGGTTCTGGCGCACGCATGACTAGAGCACGCTTTAGCTGATGGGTTGTGTACAAATTGAAGCAGGCCCGGATGGCCTGATAACAGACAGCGTTGCAAGGCCAGGGGATTCCCTGATACATCACGTCAGTCACTTCCGTTTAACCTTTATAAAATTCACTCTCTACTGTAATGGCCTTTCAATTCCAGGATGAAAGAAAAGTTCACATTTTATCATTTGATAAGCTAGTTCCACCACACTTGTCTGCAGCAGAGCTTTCCTGTCAATCCCTCATCCTCTGGGCCTCTCCTCCCAAGGACTGCCTTTATCAGTAAAGCAAACCTGCCACAAGGATGCCGCTCTGGGCTTCCCTTACTGGGGAAGTGAGAAAGAGACGAGAAGGAACAACGATCACTTTTCTCTTTCATCAACGTAGGTGCCATTGCTACCATTAGATTTTCATTAATGACGCAGGAAGAATAGGAGAGAGAGAATAGACGTGGAAATGGCTACTGCTTAAAAATGGAGCCACGGGGAGCGCTTTCCACGCACTATTAACGTTAATGTAGTGGAACTGCTCCATCCTCTTAATTACACTCATAATTCTTAACCTTTAGGTAAACTGTGTATTCAGGCATGGTGGAGGATGAGAAATGAAATTAGCATTGCCCTGAAGCAGGAGGGGACACAGGACACACCCACCAAAGACCCGAGGGCACTGCTGAGTGACTGGAGAAAGCATCATGCTTACCTTGACCAAAATAGCACGGAGCAGGTGCGAGGAGCAGGCTCACAGGCGCGGACACTGTTGCTCAGAGACAGAGATACCCTCGTGTCCACACTGTGAAATGCATGGTATCGCTAAGATACCAGAGACCTGAGTTATCAAATCAGCGGCATGGAATTGTGTGGCCCCTGGAGTACACACGTGTAGATCAGAGAATCCTCTGAGACAGTGCAGAGCAGGCATCCTCCATTCAGCAGGAGGTAGGGATGCGTTTCTCATGCAAATCGGTCAGCACTAGAATGGTCTTAGCAGACCCCACAGAGAAGCATTCAAGTTGCCTGCAGTCATGAACTGCCCTGGGCAATCTTTTCTTATAGCTCTTTTCATTCCTTGCTTGGTTAATCTTTCCCAGCTGCCAAGATGTTTAAAGCCCTTCATAACATCAAAGGATGCCTACCAGTCTCTAACTGCCCAGGCGTTTTTAATGTCTCCCCCATCTTTGTATCAGAAAGCACCTCAAGCTGCCTTAAAATGTCTATTTTAACATCCAGAGTAAGTGTCTCTTTGGTCCTTTGTTGTAGTTCATGCTCCATCTTGAACACCTTTGAAAGTCTTGAGGCATTCCAACAGCTCCTCCGCACACAGCACACGCAGCCGCAGAGGAGGCCGGTGCGGACAAGTCGCGCAAGCTGTTGGAATGCCCTCAGCACAGGGTGGCTCTGCAGAGCCCTGTCCCCACGGGCACTTGTACTGCAGGGTGGTGGCGCAGTACAGCTCCTTGGCCAAGGCTGTCCAGCACTGTGTGCCCTGTCAGTTTTCCTGCTGCCAGAGACCAGGACAGCATTAGGGGCAGGAAGGAAACTACGTCGTCAGTGCCTTGTGGTGTACTGTTTTACACAAATACACAAATACACATGGTTGGAAAATATTTCAGAGGCAACAGATTTATAGAAGCAGCATTAAATGAATGTGTGAATCAAAAATAAATATTTTTTTAGCTACATACCAACACATGTATATATAGACAGTTTTATCCACATGTATGTTAGGGCTTTGTGACTAATTAAAAGTTAATTTTGAAAATTTGCTTTGCTTTTCCAGAAAAATGGAATGAAATAATACTTTCCAAATATTAGCTCTCCAGTTGATGTTGACATTAGCGTGAACTAACACTAAAACTATAATATTAACTAAATAGTAAAGCTAATTTTGACATTAACCAAATATTTGATGTTAGCTAAAACTAAAAATCAGGATATGCATATTCATGCTTACATGAGAATCTATAAATAGACTTATAGGTTTAAAAATAGCTCACAGTGCTTTAGAGGTCTGATTTTCTTTCTTTGGTGTGCCCCACATTAAAAAATGATTCACTTTATAGTAGATGAGAAGGAAAAGACAATATTGTAAATACGTCCTTTTACTTTAATTCTTTTGTAGATATGATTTTTTCTATTTTTTTTCCTGTTTTTGTTTTTTATTTTTGTTATTTCACTGGTTGGTGGGCACTGAGGCTATGCACCAATTATTTCTGTCTCTTCACTTTCCGGGCACATGGCGGGATCATGTTCCTAGTCCCTTGGGGTTGCGTGTATATCATTCTGAGCAATGGGTTGTAAGCAGAAGTGGCATGTGTCACTCCCAGGCTGCAGCAGTTTGGAGGTATTCCAGAATCCTCTTTTCCTCTGCCAAGGTGACAGCAACACTGGAAAGGGGTGCTACTCCATCACTCTGGGTGGAGGAGGGAGAAAACACAGCCAATGCACTATACAGACCGGGCCTACTTGAGAGATGAAAGCTTGTTGTTTTAAGCCATTGAAATGTTCTGGTTTTGGTTTTTGTTTGTTTTCTTCTTCTTTTTTTAAATTGCAGCATACATTAGCTTATCCTGTCTGATATAAGAATATCAATTGTTATTTTCAAAGTACTTTCTTTGACCATATTCTTACAGGATTTTTATATTTAAGACTTTTTTTTTTGAGCACCTACTTTGTGCCAGTTGCTAAACATGGCTCTAAAGCTATTCAGAAATAAATAAGACCCAGCTGCTGCTTTTGAAGAACTCTCACAAGATTGGAAAAGTCTCACTTGAAAAATAAATTTATTTCAATTTTACCACCAAGGAAATTCATGCTTGCTGGGCCTCTTAGCTGCCAATAGTAAAACCAGAGTGCCTATTGCCACCGTATCCCTTTAAGCTGCCAATTGTGGAATGATGCCATTTTGAATAGTTGTGTCTACCGTCACGGACTTTTATCATAACTGAGGCCCTTTGGAAGAACACAGGGTTATTTGTTTAAAATCAAGTCTCTGTGTTGAGAATCTGCTCAACTTCACTTAAGATAAACAAATGAGATCCTAAAATAGGATAGGATCCTAAATCAGAGGCAATTCCTTAAAGGGTTTTACCTTCCTTTTCCCCCCTCTCTCTTAATCCTCCCAAGATGGATTCTGCAACTACTCCAATATTCTGACATCTTATCCTTTCTAAATTCTAATCCAAAAATTCTGCTGAATGTACAGATAGATTGTAACAGCATCAGCAACTTCATTTCTGATTTTTTTCCTTATCTGACTCCGTCTTCTTGTCAGCAGTGTATTCACAGAAAAATGTAGCTTTCTGTCATGCGGGCATCTTATGAAATGATTACCCAGATAGAGTTTGAGTGACCTCTGACTGCGTCTAGACAGTACTGGTTTATTAGCCAAAATCCAGTCTAGGCTTGACCCAGTTCAAGAGAACGTTGCCAGCTACTGGCAACTGGGTAGCTGGTGACATGGTAGACTCAGGCCAAGATCGTTTTTGTTGTCCAGGAAACAGGATTTGATTGTAACAGGTCTTACTAGATTCATACGTAATTCTATAGATAAAGACAGGGTCACATGGCTCTTAACCTCTTTGAATCTCAGTTTGTTCATTGGTAATAACCTATGCCTCATAGAATTGTGACAATTAGCTGAGATGGTTTTATAATTCATCTGTGCTAGGAACTGAAATACTTATCACAAAGCCTGGCCCATGGCAGCTATTACATTTAAAAGCTAGGCTAATGTTAATAACTTTCCTTTTCCTTTACCCTTACTTTAAGTCCCTCCTATCGAGAGATTATTTAGGAACCCCAAAAAAGAAAAAAAAAATGCAGAAAATATATCTACATAACATATATTCAGATATATAAGTAAGGATTTATTTTACATATGCATATACCTATGACATATGCAACCAAGCACATATATATCAATATGCTCTCTTCGGTGAACACATCTTTCCTTATTTGGCAGAATCATCACACAAAACAAAGAGATCTGGACTCAGGGTCTCAATCCTGATCCAGCTTTTCCTTCATCCTCTCTTAAAACATATCTTATATTTTGAAGTTAAATCTACCTGGATTCATATCCTTCCTGTAAAACCTGGGATAAGTTATTTCACCTCTGAATCTCCATTTCTTCATTTATATAACTAGACTAGTAAGATTATATTTAATGTAACATTGTGTGTATGTAATGTGCACTGTGGATACATACATTGCATGTACACACACAGTCATGCACCACACAGTGAAGTTTTGGAACAGACCACTTGTACACTGGTGGTTCCATAGGATTACAACAGAGCTGAAAAATTCCTATCACCTAGTGATGCCTAGCCTTCATACAGTCATAATACAATGCATTACTCATGTGTGGATGTTGGTGTAAACAAACACACTGTACTACTCTTCACATGAAAGTATAGCACATACAATTATGCACAGTACATAATGTTACTGAAAGTTTGGTACTTGTCCCCAAAGCTGAACAAAGAACAAGGACAGTGGTTTGAGGAAAAAGAAAGAGAAGTTGATTAACATGCCAGCAAATGAGGAGGATGGCAGACTCTCATATTAAAGAACTATCATCCCCCCTTTAAGGAGAAACACAGGGTTTTTAGCTTCGGGCTACTGCTGTTACCTAAAACATCTCCAGTGAAGAGGATCTTGTGACCTTTTCGATAATTCTGTTGAGCTATCTCCTGCGGTTTAAGATACTAGAAAACAAAGAACAAAGAACACTCCTCTGCTCCTGTGATTACTGGCCTCTGGCAGGAATGCAGGTTTTAATTCCTCAAAAGGGGTGAGGGGTTTTAAAGAGACAACTTGTAAAACATGTTGCCCTTTTTTAGCCCCTTACTTCTGTTACAATAATACTTGATAATAAAGGACTACGCTGGTGGTTCATGTATCTACTAAACTATACTTTTCATCATTAGTTTAGAGGTACTTCCACTTATTAAAAAAGTAACTGTAAAACATCTTTCAGAAAGAGTTCCAGAAGAAGGCTTTGTTATCATAGGAGATAACAGCTCCGTGCATGTCACTGCCCCTGAAGACCTTCCAGTGGGACAAGATATGGAGGTGGAAGACAGTGACACTGATGAGCCTGATTCTGAGTATGCCGAGGCTAATGTGTGTATTTGTGTCTTAGTTTTTAACAAAAATGTTTTAAATAGAAAAAAAGCTTGTACAATAAGGATATAATGAAATGAAATATTTTTGTACAGTTATGCAATGTGTTCATATTTTAAGTTGTGTTATTACAAAAGAGACAAAAAGTTACAAAAATCAAAAGTTGATTAAAAAGTTACAGTAAATTAAGATTAATTTAGTATTGAAGGAAGAAAAAGTTTTATACATTTAGTGCACCCTAAGTGTACAGCGTTTATAAAGTCTACAGCAGTGCACAGTGACATCCTAGGCCTTCACTCACCTCTCACTCACTGACTCACCCAAAGCAAATTCCAGTCCTACAAGCACCATTCATAGTGAGTGCCCTATAAGGTGTCCCATTTTTTACATTTTATACAGCATTTTACTCTACCTTTTCTATGTTTAGATATATTTAGATACACAAATACCACTGTGTTACAATTGCTTACATCTTTAACACAGTGACACACTGTACAGGTCTGTAGCCTAGGAGTACTAGGCTGCCCCAGGCAGCCTAGGTGTGGAGTAGGCTCTGCCATCTAGGTTTATTTAAGTATAGTCTCTGAGGTTTGCACAATGATGAAATGGCCTTGGGGTACATTTCTCAGGACATATCCCTGTTAAGTGATACATGACTGTATTTAAATACATAGATACATAATCAATATGTATGTAAATACATGTATATGTAGGTATGGATCTGGTCCGTGTATGTCTCACAGTGGTGCTTGGCCTGGTGCCGGCAGTTAGCAAATGGCAGGTGCTATCCTGGCCATTGGGGTTGCCGTCATGACAATAACCAGTGGTAGTGGAGTGTCACCATTCCTCTGCTGACTGGTCCTCCACACCTGGCTGCAGGGGCTCCAGACCCTCCCTGTGCTTTTACTCCCACCTTTCAGAGTGAAAGAGGTTGGTTTTCCTCTTCCTATGCTGCCCTTAGAGCTGCCAAGATGCCCTGGGCCGCATTGTGTGGCTGCTGCTCCGAACCTGCGCTCTCTGCACCCAGGCTGCCCCCGAGGCCTGGGGACGTCTGTATCTGGTGCTCCCTGTTCCAGTCACTTAGCCCGCCCGTCCTCTGCTCCCAGTGCCTTCCTCTCCCTGCTCCCACCCACTCCCTGCTCCCCATGTGCCGTTTGAAAGCCGGGTGATGGCCCCACTGATGCTTCCTACCCTGGTCTCTCATCACCCTGTCACCTCTGGCCTCTGACCTCAGACCTCAGGCTTTAATGTACTCCTTTGACCTGACTGTCCCCCCATATCTCAAAATCAGCATGTTTAGTGCTAAATTTGTTAAATTCTTCCCTAATAAAACCAAATCTTTCTCCACCCTCTTAAGTCTCATCTTTTTGTTAATAGTTCTTGCATTTTCACTTTTATCCAGGATTAAAAGACATTTTAGACCTGTGCTAGCCAGTTCTATGGCAGTTACTAGCCGCATGTGACTATTTAGCCCCTAAAATGTGGTCAATGTAATTTAAAACGTGCTGTAGATACAAAACAAACACCAGATTTTGAAGGTTTGGTATGAAAAAATACATATAAAATAGTCCATTATGTGTTTTTACTAAATAGATGTTGAAAAGATACTATTTTGGATATACCGACATAAATAAAACATTATTAAAATTAATTTCACCTGTTTCTTTTTATGTTTAATATGGTTCTAAAAAAATTTTGAATCGCCCATGTGGCGTGGACTGTATTTGCATCGGACAGCACTGTCTTACGGTCTACTCACCTTGTTCACTGAAACCACTCACTCACTCACCAGGCAGGAATGGTGCCTCCATCTAAGTGTTATTTATGTCTTTATTTTCCTTCCTCTTTCTGAGACCCCCTCCCCCCCACCCCATGCTTCTTAACTCGTCCCTAGACCACCAAGCTAGATGCCCACCTAGCCTCCCTGTCTGTGGCCTCTCCTGACGCCTGAGTTCCCGCTGCCACATGCTTGGCCTCCTGCTTGTGTCACCGTCCAGGTCGCATCTGCATTCAGGGAGGAGCTCCCGTAATCTAGACGAGCGCCCTGCAGCATATCTGGAGCAGAGGGGACCCTCCAGCTCCCTTCCTGCCCTTCTTTCCATCTTCTCTGACTCTTTATCTGAACTAAGCAACAACTTTAGCTGCTTCCTTCCGGCAATTTCCCCCTTGCCTGAGGGAGAATCGCACTGTCCTCCATCCAGCCTTTTCCCATCGGGTCACTCAGCCCAGAGCGACTCACACCCACACTGTGTCTAAAAAGAAGGCTGCCTTTCCAGGGAAACCCCCGGGATTCACCTAACCAGACACAGTTTCTCCTTTCCCCAGCACTGTGTACCCCCCTAATGTATAAATACAGTCTCCAGTTCTGCCCCCAAGGGTGCAGTCTCCCTAAACAGCAGCAGCACCTGGCCAGCCCCCTCCACGTGCCATCATAATCCTTGAGAAAGCCTGCCAGCAAGGGTCAATCTTACCTGTCTCACGGACAGAAAATGAGATGCAGAAACTCAGGCTATAAACCCTGACAGTGGCCACTCTGCAAATAAGTGGCAGAGTGGGGGGATTTTGTTATTGCTGTTTTCATTTTGCTTCAGAGCCTAAAACGTTGCCCCTGTGCCACACTGAGGTTGTGGGGCAGCAATCTCAGGGAGCTCCGCAGCTTCTCTGGGAAGTCAGTGTTGCCGTATGAGAAGTGCAGCGCTTGGCATTTCTCAGCACACCCCACACACACTCACCACACGCACACCCACCCACACGGGAAAACAGCAAAGGATGAAAACGCCACAGTGCACCCTCTCCCTCTTCTCCACAGAAATGTGCACACAGTGACAATTACGTTCAGAGAGGCACTTCTGTCAGATCAAAACAACTCAGGTAAACTGAAAAGTTACGAAGAATGCAACTTTCCAACATTTTTCATTCTTCCAATGAAGGATAGGATTAATGTTACTCTCATCATCCTCATCCTCAGAGATGGGGAAACTGAGTCTTAGAGGTGGTGAGCGCCTCCTCTGAAGCAGCATGGCTGGTAGGAGTGACTGAGTGTGGGATCTAAGCAGGTAGGAAACGCAGCCCCGCTCCTCACCGCTGTCTTGCTGCCTCCCCTGGGGCATCGAGCCGGCTCCAGCAACAGCAAGCGCGTGAGGCCACCTGAGCACAAAGTCTGTGTAGACCATTGACCCATTAACCTCATCTGTGTAGTTGGTATAAATTGCACTCCGCATCCATCCCATGACCCACCAAGCACGTTTATGAACGCTGTAGCAGATGCACGCGTACTCTAAGGCAGGAGGTTGTTTTCCTTGCTATCCTTGACTTGTCATGACCTTGGGGGAGTTTCATACCTTCTCTGTACAATTAATCCTAC
>CAUYRT010059442.1:0-14783 GCA_963574885.1 Lepilemur ruficaudatus | reverse complement strand
AATCAGGGTAATTGGGGTATCCATCACCTCAGGCATTGATCATTTCTTTGTGTTAGTAACATTCTAATTCCACTCTTTTAGTTATTTTAAAGTATACTCTAACTTATTGTTGATTATAGTCACTTTGTTAATCTATCAAATATTGTTCCTTCTACCTAACTACATTTTTGTACCCATTAACCATCCCCACTTTATCCTTCCCTCCCTGCCACCCTTCCCAGCCTCTGGTAAACATCATTATACTCTCTGTCTCCATGAGATCGATTGTTTTTAATATTTAGCTCCCACATATGAGTGAGAACATGTGAAATTTGTCTTTCTGTGCTTGGCTTATTTCACTTAATGTTCTCTAGTTCCATGTTGTTGCAAATGGCAGGATTTCATTCTTTTTGTGGCTATACAATGTTCCATTGTGCATATGTGCCACAATTTCTTCATCCATGCATCCATTGATGGACACTTAGGTTGATTCCAAATCTTGGCTATTGTGAGTAGTACTTCAATAAACATGGCAGTGCAGATATCGTTGTGATATACTGATTTCCCCTCCTTTGGATACATGCCCAGCAGTAGGATTGCAGGGTTATATGGTAGTGCTATTTTCAGTTTTCTGAAGAATCTCCATATTGTTCTCCATAGTGGTTGCACTAGTATACATTCCCACCAACAGTGTATAAGGGTTCTCCTTACCCCACCTCCTCAGCAAACCAAGAAAAGCCTAGATTCCCTAGTCACTAGAAAGAAAATATCTTCCATTTATCTTCTGAGGCCTCAGGTCTTCAGGAGATCTTGGACCCCCAGGGCAGTGGTTCTCAGTCAGAGGCAATTTTGCTCCCCTGGGAACATTTGGCAATATCACAGCTGGGGTTAGTGGGAAGGGTGCTACTAATGTCTAGTACGTAGAGGCCATGGATGTTACTAAATATCTTACAATGCACAGAACAGCCCCCAGGAACAAGGAACTACCTGGTCTAAAATATCAATAGTCCTGAGGTTGAGAAACCCTGCTCTAAGATACAAAGCATGTTAGCCTTTCTCACTTCACAGCCCCCAAAACTGCCACTTCCTTTCACTAGGATTTTGAACTCATCTCTTCCAAATAACAAGAAGATATTTGCCCTTATTAACAAAAGGTGCACAAGTTTCATGCTCAGTCTCCTTCCAGCTGCCAATGGAAAACATGAAGTG
This sequence comes from Lepilemur ruficaudatus, assembly GCA_963574885.1. Taxonomy (NCBI): domain Eukaryota; kingdom Metazoa; phylum Chordata; class Mammalia; order Primates; family Lepilemuridae; genus Lepilemur; species Lepilemur ruficaudatus. The sequence continues at coordinate 13,595 of CAUYRT010059442.1, read as the reverse complement.
GCCAAGGAGTTCCTTAGCCCTGTCTTGCTTCTGCTCTCCATGATCTGTTCCTTCCCTCTAGTGGTAAGCATTGCAAATGCAGCTGAAAGGACAGAATTCCCTACTCCCTGCCATAAACATATGGAAGGTGGCATTGGGAATTGGAGTACTATATCCAACAGATTATCCTCTGTCTCTTCAGCTTCTGAGAACAAAAATCTGTTGGAAACATAATAGAACTTCTTAAAAAATGAGGTTAGCTTGAAAGAAATTTTATTTATTCAGTTATAGTATAAAATCATCCATTTTTTATGAAGATAGAAATGAAAACCTGCCATTATCAAGTCTAACTCATCTCTGAACCTTTCAGCATTTTAGAAACCACATATGGGATTAATAGCTTAAATCCAAGAACAGAAATTTACTAGCTGTGTGACCTCGGACAAGTAACTTCTTAAAGCATCACTTCCTTCATTCGTTAACCCTACAGGATTTAGTAGGAGTTAAGTGAACTGTCCTGCATGAATCACTAAGAACAGAGTTTGGAATTCAGTAAATAGCAGATATAATGAGTATTAAATTATCCAGACACTCTTAGCTCTGGTTCTATAAACAGGCAACATCTGTCACCTTCTTGCTTTGCACTAGATGGGAAAAGTAAGAAGCAGGCAGTGCCTCTCCTCTAGCCTGCTCTAAAACTACCCTAAGACATTGTAGTACAAACCTACCTGCTTTGTGACCCTGTAGAGAAAAAGTCTTCCATGGTTACTATTGAGAACCCCATCAGAGGCCACACTAGTCGCCTGCTCCACTCTGCAGTTCTGACTCCTAACTAGGAGATTGAATGGATTTGCTGGCTCTTGGTTTCAAGTCAGGGAGGAGCCCATTGCATTACCAGCCCATCAGTGACCTGGTAGGAGTTATGAATCCCCCAGCAACTCTGGATGGGTTTGACTTCCTGACCATATTCAACACTATCTACCTGTTACTGCCTCACCTCTCCCTTTATCACTTAAAGGGATGAGGCCCCAGTACTTGTGGTCTCTAATTCAGAGCCCATTGTGATACAAGAAGAGGGAGTTAGGGGAGAGAGAGAAATCTTTGTGTTTATAGATGCAAATGTAGTTGGTAAAAGTATAAAGAAAAGTAAAGAAATGATTATCATAAAAACAGACTGTAGTTACTGTAAACAGAAAAGAGAGTTCATTATGGGCTTCCAGTGTGCTCATAATATTCTCTTGATATAAGGATTCACTTTTTAATTATTTGTTCAACTGTACCTATATGTTACATATATGCATGTGTATATTTCTTTTTCTATATGTATATTTCACAATAAAGTTTAAAATATACTGTATCACTAATACTCTTGATTACACAAAAGATGATATTGTTATAAGGAAAAACTAGACTATCCATGACTCTGAGTCTCTCAAAAGAATTAGACCCTAAATGGAGGAAGTTTTAAATAATATTTTAACCAATGTATTTTGCTTACATTTTTCCCTTTGTACATGCCTAGAAGTGATATATGATAAAAATTAGTATTTAAATCCACAGTGATAATTGCAAAAAATGTATAACAAAAATTCTAGGTCAAAATTAAAAGGAAAGAAAATTTCTCATGTGTGTTGGCTCCTTTAACTGTCACCCTGATACTGACCCAGTTAGCCTTATGTAGCCTAGATGACTGCCTCCAGCTGGCCAAGAGAGCCATTCCACATTCTCTCTTAAAATCTTGACCTGGAAACCTCTGCTTATATCTCTTTTTTGTGGAAGTTGGCCACAGTAGCCTCCTCTTAGGCTTGGAGGCCCTATCTCCCCAAATAATGTGCTCTCATGAAGCTGAAGTTTCAGGGGGTAGCAGCTACAATGATCCTTTTACCAGCATACTTTTTAACCTTTTATTCCACCTGAGCCAGCAGATAGAATGAAAATTTTTCATAAATGAATATGGAGAAAATATATTAACTCTGAATATATTTAATATATAAATATTATATTTAACGTTGATAATCTATTTAAGTAATAATGGTAGGATACAGTATTTCTGAAATTTCGTAGAAAGACCATTCTTGTAAATCATTTTTATGATTGTAATTGAATGCCACTATCATGAGTATAACCTCTTCACACACAATGACTTTGACAGAATTGCTGATATTCATTTAGCTCTTCATTTATTTAAAACAGAATAATTAACATATTGTAATCACTGCAAAAACCTGTTCTCTGACCCAGGATAATTTAAAAGCTTTCTTACCTTCCTAATTTCAGGAAATCCCTGTAGGGGTTATTTTTTTAAACTCTCCAACAATTCATAGAAGGCTGGATGAATGAACAAATGAATCACTCTGTCAATCAACAGATCTTATTTATGGCTCCTACAGAAGAACAATACCCTCATGGAGAAAATCAAACTGACAACTGATTTCTGAAGAGACACACTGAATGAGACAGTGTACCTAACAGCACCGTAAAATAATTTTGGAACATCATAATGATTTAAGTGAAGTTATTAGAATTTCAATCTAAATACAGGGCACCTTTCAGTTGCTTACCATAACATATATAAAAATATGGAAATTATAAAAAAAATTTCAGAATAAAAATTATTGCCATAAAATAAGCACTCCAAAAAAATTGTTTTATGAATAAGTAAATTCCAATAGTTCTTAGAGCTAATTATTATTTTAATACATTTTCACAGATTTGTTTCCTGTGCATTTTTACGTAGGTGAGCTCATACTTTATATGTTGTCTTTTATTCTGCCTTTATGGTTTTATATTATAAAATATCCTCTCCTCATAAGCACTAAAAACTATTCGAAAGCACAATTTTAGTGGCTCCCTACTATATTTTATATTCCTCAATTTGCAATTCTGTTGTTGAGCAATAGGATTATTCAGATTTTTATCTTTTGTTTTTTATTTCTTTAAGCATTATAAGCAAAGCTATTAAACATTTAGATGCGAATCTTTGCATTTATTATTTCTTAACATTGATTTACAAGAGTGCTATTAAAGGGGGAAAATGTACAGTGAATATCTGTTGATTTTTCCCAACTGGCTTTCATTTCCCCTTCTTTTGGTGACAACACTACATTTGGAAAATCACCCTGTATTCCAAGTGGTTTGGAGAAAGCCAACTCTACCCTGCTTCCAGTTATACGTAGGACCCAAGCATGGGCAATCAGGGTATTCTACCCTCCTGGCTGCAGTGACTGGTTCAGGACTGAATATGAAACCTAACTCAGACAATGAGGCTCACTCTTGGGCTTTCCCAGGAACTACTGTGGAAAAGTCACTCCCTTTTGTTAGGGATTGCTACCGTATATGATATCAGCCCAACTTTCTAGCAACCACTGGAGAGAGCTTGCTTTGGTATGAAGCTAACACAGAGAAAAGGCAAAAGCTAGAGTTGAAAAGAGGCAGATTCCTAATAACACAATTTCAGTAACAGAATCCATACCCAAGCTAGGACATAATAATTCCCTTTTTTGGACTGAAGTGGTGGGAGATAGGGGTGTCTGTCGTTTGCAACCTTCAGAGACCAGAGTGATAAAAAGAATGTATGCATGTTTAGGACTGCTGCCTTATTGCTAAATTACTCTCAAAAGAATTGTAATTTATACACATAGTAGCATTGAATAAGGGTATCATCACACTCTTATCAGTATTACATATTGCTATTTTAAAATCTCTACTAATTTTATAGGAAAATGCTATAATCATTTTAATATATATTTCTGAAATAACTAGTAGTGATAGTTTTTTAATTGCATTGGCCATTTTGATTTTGTTTATTATTATACTTTGCCATTGTTATTATTATTAATGTTGTTTTATGCAATCGGAATTAGTTTTCTACTAGGTTTTTTTAAAAACTTTTATTTTCCACATGTGCTACAAATATTTTTACTCCATTTCTTAACTTTTATGTATATAAGATCTATATTTTTTCCCCCAGAAGTTCTCCAATTCAAACTTGAAGAAGAGATATCTAAAAATAAAAGCAAATATGTCCAATCTATATTCTTATTTAACTCAGTAGAAAACATAAGTTTTAGCTTATAGAACAATACTCCTGACATCTCTTTTTAAATATTCTTAGTGCTATTTCTAATAAAGTAAACACTGGTGCTAAATATGTTCATGATAATCTAATTATTTCCCATTCCTCATACACTTTCTAGAAAGAATTTATCAGAAGCAATAATGGAATTCTCAAGGGAAGACAGTTTAAATGATGAAAAGGCTATTAACACCATTTTATTAAGTCTTTAAAATTATAGCAACAAGGATAATAAAACCTTTTCTAAAAGTCAGACATTGAGTGCTATCAGACTGAGGGAAACTTAATTGAACCCTCTTAGCTCATTTTGTCTAAACTACTTATACAGCAACAAGTTCTCCAAAAATACAATCTTGTCTAATATGTATATGCCACACTACTCAAGAAGAGAGAGAAAACTATTTAATAGAAGTTATTATCGTCTTTGTGGAAGTGGGTGAAGTGGCTTTTTACGAACCGCTTGTGGCCTTCCTTATAAAAAGTAGCAATTTCAATATTTGGCTAGATATAATATTTTGTGTCTTTTGACAAAGTGGATATAAATTTTATGATGATAATAATGCGACACTGCAAATTGTTGAAAAGAGGCATTATTTATCTTCTTTACTGAGTATTTGAATGTGAGCAATACACCATGTGTTTCATTATGAAAGAACAAGATCCTAGAAGTGCTCCATAGTGTTGTTGGTTTATTTTCTTAGAGGTAAGGTGATTGTACTTCAAAGGGAAAATTATAGGAACACTGAGTTGATTCTACGTCTTTATCTTCCACCGGGATGTGAGTCTCTTAAGGTCAGGGACCTCATGGTATCCAACGTTGTATCCTCAGTGCAGTGTAGTCCTTGGACCCTCATGGGCAGCAATGATTACTTATTTTAATAAATGGATGCATGAATGAGCAAATGAATAAGGCCAGCTCTTTTCTTGGTTTTGTAAGGGAAAAATAACACATATATTATACTGAATTACAGTTCTATGTCATTTTGGCATCAGTACTACTAATAATTATAATAATAATAAAATCTAATAAATTAACTTTTGTTGAATTCTTATTATGTAACAAGCACCACAGTAAACGCTTTATCTGCATTATCTTAATCCTTACAACAAACCTAAGATAGATACTGTTACCTCCTTTTTACAGATGAGAAAGATAAAGAAATTGAACAACTATGGAAAAAGGAAGGGACTTTCAATAGAAGTCCTTCCCTCTACCTTTTTGCTACTTAGTGACTTGTCCAAGGCACATTACAATTTAACAAGATAGCCAGGATTAGAACGCAGTTTTCCATATTGTCAGGTGAAAACCATTTCCTCAATACAAGAGGGACTTTCGTGTGCTTCCGAATCATCTGTAGATCTTTGGAAAAATACAAATACCTAACTGCTTCCACCCCAAGATTCACATTCCATATACCTCTGGTGGATTCCAGCCACCTGCATTTAAAATAAGTTCACCAATCAAATATTATATTTTCTCAACTTTTGTACCACCATTGCAGAGCAAGTGGCCTACCAAAATTTAGAGGGGTTCCAGTGATACTAATTAGTAAAGCCTTTGTAAATAATGTTTAGTCCAAGATTTTAATGGTATCACTGCTTTTCATTTTGCAGCAGGGGCTCTTGTATCATCATCACAGTCTGTGCCTATCGATGGAAGGTTTAGTGTATATTCACAAGTATAACTGTAGGCTTGAAGTCTTCATTCCTTATCCCAATTTTTTTTTTATTTCAGCATATTACAGGGTACAAATGTTTAGGTTACATATATTGCCTTTGTCCCACCCGAGTCAGAGCTTCAAGCATGTCCATCCCCCAGATAATTCACACTTCACCCATTAGGTGTGAATATACCCATCCCCTCTCCCCACTTCCATCTGCCTGACACTCAATGAATGTTATTACCATATGTGCACATAAGTGTTTATCAGTTAATAGCAATTTGATGGTGAGTACATGTGGTGCTTGTTTCGCCATTCTTGGGATATTTCACTTAGTAGAATGGGTTCCAGCTCTATCCAGGATAATACAAGATGTGCGAGGTCACCATTGTTTTTTGTTGCTGAATAGAACTCCATGGTATACATATACCACATTTTATTAATCCACTCATGTACTGATGGGCACTTGGGTTGTTTCCACATCTTTGCAATTGTGAATTGTGCTACTATAAACACTCTAGTGCAGATGTCTTTTTTATAATATGTCTTTTTTTCCTTTGGGTAGATGCCCAGTAATGGTATTGCTGGATCAAATGGTAGTTCTACTTTTAGCTCTCTGAGGTATCTCCACATTACTTTCCACAGAGGTTGTACTAGTTTACAATTTGGTTTTCAGAAAGAATCGATGTTAGGAATAAGACCTCATACTTTGGAAACATAAATAGTAAATTTATGTACACATAAATGTACATTAGAATGATAACCACTATGGAAGTATTTTTCTTTTTAAATATATGACTGTTAACTTTCTAAAATGTTTTACTATCAATATTAAGTCTCTGGAAATTAGCACAACCAGCAACCACCTTTAGAAAGGTCAATTACACTCCTGAAAATTTCAGTAAATATGAAGGCTAAATAACTTGAGAAAAGCAGGTACAGAGTGAACAAACTGTTTCTATCAATTAGCTGGGTTTCTGAATGATAGCCTGTGAAATTCTGTGTTATTTGAGTAAAAATGTAGCCTTTTAAAACAGGTTGCATTGTGATATGATTTTGTGTGTATGAACTTGAAAGAAATACTTTCCTAGATTATGAACCTTATTCACCATGTTGGAGAGACTGGAACAAAAATCCACTCGGGGACCTTTCTTTCTATAAACATTATTCTAAAAAAATAAAAATAAGAGATCTGGGTTCTAGTCCTCAATATACAATTAATTTACGTGGCTCATTTGGCCTCTCTGGAACTCAAATACCGTATTAATAACATTGGAAGGTGGAAAGTGGGAGAGAAAAAAAAATTAGAGAATACTGAGTTTCCTGTAAGGGCTGGGGTTGGTAAACTTTCTCTGTATGGAGTAAGAGAGTGAATATTGTAGGCTTGGGGACCATACTGTATGGGCTGCAAATACTCAACTCTGCCGTTACAGCACAAAAGCAGCAACAGACAATACATAAACAAATGGCCATGGCTGCATTCCAACAATAGAATAGAATAATAAAATGAAATATCAGGTGATGGGCACATTAATAGCCCTGACTTAAACATTATAAAAGCTATCCACGTAACAAAACATTTGTACACCCTTAATATTTTGAAATTTATTAATAAAAAAGGGGCAAGTGGTTATTGACATTTATCATCTTATGATGTACTGACTTGAAATAATATATTGGAAGATCATTTGTCATTAGTCATACTTTGTAATAACATGTTCTATCTCCTAAATGTATTTTTATATCAATATGATGGTAATTAAATTAAGATAAGAATTTTACCTAAAAATAAATAAAATAAAATAAAATAAAATTCACAACAATAAGTAGCAGGCAGGATTTGGCTTGTAGATTGTAGTATGCCAACACTTGCTTTACAGGCCTAAACTACAATATTATGAAATATGCTGTTTGGGTTTTCAGAGGTACTAACTATAAAACACAATTATTTTAAATATACTAAATAATATGAAATAATTATGGTTTTAAATAAACTTATTTATATTCTTCATACAAAATATATACATTTCTTGATAAATTTAATGCCAGCCTACACAAGAGACCTTTATAGAGTTAACATTTGGCAGTGTATTTTTCTTTGATAATGTTCGTTTTTCCCTCTGGAAAAATCACTTACTAATATCACTTAAATATCACTTATTAAAAATATACTAAAAGTATACTTAAACACACACACATACATTCACATACATCCTTACAAATACTAACTAACTCACAGTAATTAATCATGTAGTACATGCAATTAAGAGCCCAGGCTTAGAAATCAAATAGACCAGCCTTTATCTTTTAGTACTGTGACTTACTTCCCAAGAACATGTTTGTTCATCTGTTAAATAGATATATAATACCTCATTGGATTATTATAAGGATTAAACAATATAGCATAGTAACATGGTGGAAAGGAAGAAGGGATTAAATGTTCATGTACTATATATAGCAACCTTTCTTTCTAGTTGTCATTGGCATCTACTTGTCATCATCCAATAATGCCAGGACTATAGTGAGTTAACTATATTAGACAACTTAGCTACAATGAGCAGCAAACTTTTTGGGGGGTAAAAATAATTTTTCTGACCAATCCTTGTCTTGAAAAAAAATGGATTCATGATTATTCATAGGCTAAAATAGCTTCTCCTTTAAATGCTGTGGTTGTCAGACACTGTATTAGCACCTGGCTGGTAATAAATTTTGTGTGCTAAACAAACTAAAATGTAGCTTTTTTTCAGTATAAAACAAAAAAAAGGCAATATTTCTAAAACCTCACGAGAGCAGTCACACTTCCAACAATGATGAAGTAAGATCAAATCAAATTGAACTCTCCACAGAAAAATAACCATAAACTCCAGCAGCAGCTAAAATAAGCAGCAGCTAACTGAATCACTGGAAAGTATACAGAAGATGGATTCTGGAGGAGTGTACTTGCTTAGAAGAGTGGAATTCTATAAAGTGAGTTCCCATGTTTCACAACTTTCAGCCTGAGGCCAAGTACAGATGATGCTAGTGGGGCCTGGAAACGTGGGGCGAATGGCCTGGGGAACTAGAAAACTGAAATTCAGAAAACTGTGGCCACTGAAGAGAGTAGGTAAATTTTAGAAGGAAAAGTGTCAGAAAGGGATATCCAAATTCTACCCGCCAATATCTTTCACTGACCCCTTAACCACACATGTGTGGAAAAGATACAAAGCATCTCAGCCCATAGAGACAGATCTGAAAGGAGACTAAAGCGGCCACCCAAGAAACAGAGTTCACGGTTCAATTTTGCAAAGATTACAACAGGTTATATCATTGAAAGGACTTGTAAAGCTCCACAAAGCACACTCAAATAAGACTTTTATCAAAGGTAAGGACATAGTACAGCAGGAGAAAGGGGGTGCAGGCAAGTATTGAGGGTCTGTGAGACTTCCAGGCACAGCTCCCCAGGTCTGTCATAGTCACAATGAATATGTGTTTCATTGAGGGATGGAATTGCCAAGAATTGCATGATAAATCTTGGTTTCAGGAGAGCTGCCCAAAACTTTCCAGACAGTTTTTGTTGATTATTTTTATTTTTTTATGCCCTTCTGGATATAAAAATCAAGCCAGAAAGTTTAACCAGTCATGCCAGGTGTCAGTCATCAGTAAACAAACCAGCTTTAGGTGCCTTCAGGGGAGTTTTAAACTAAAAACAGTACATTACAAATCATTAGTCCACTTTCCTTTCTTGGCCAAGACACAGTGCCAGACTTCCAGATGTCCTAGAGGTAAACATAGAGTTGTCCCAGTTCACCTGTAAAATAACTTTGTCCTTCACCAATTCTAATAAGATAATTGCCTGCTAATAAAGTAACAACAACAAAAAAAAGAACAGAGCCTGCAATCTCAACAACTTAACATTTCTCAGACACAATTCAAAATTACCTGACATATGAAAAGCCAGATAAATGGAACACACTGCCAAGAGAAAAGAAAATCAACTAAGAGCAAACTTGAGATGAGCCAAGTATTAGAACTAGATTCAAGGGTTTTATAGAGGTTGTTTTAACTACTCTGAATAAAAGAAAACAAAATATATTCACAACTGAGTTAAAGAGATAGGAAATCTCAACAAAGAAATAAAAATGATTTAAAAAAAACAAATGAAAATTCTGGATCTGAAAATATAATATGTAAATATATATATACACACACACACGCACATATCAATGGATGGATTTAACAGCAGAATGGAGATAACAGAAGAATAAAGCAAATTAATTTGAAGATAAATTAAAAGAAATTATTCAATATGACAGAAAAAGGTGAACAGAGCTTCAGGGACCTGTTTGATGACAGCAAGTGGTCCTATATATACAAAATAGTTCTAGCTGGACATGAAAAAGAAAATGTAGCAGAATAAAAATTTTAACTGAAGACATACTGGAGAAAATTTCCCAAATTTGATAAAAGAAAAAATTTACAGTTACAATAGTTACCCTGTTGAAAACCAAAGGTAAAGAGTAAGTCTTGAGGGTGATAAGAGAAAAATGACATTTTACATATAAGTTAATAATACTTTGATTAACAGTTCACTACTCAGATATTATAAGGACAGAAAAGAGTAAAACATTATGCATGAAATTGCTTAAAGAAAAAAATCTGTCAACCCCAAATTCTATATTCAGTGAAAATATTCAAGAACGAAGGGAAGGCCAGCTGTGGTGGCTCACGCCTGTAATCCTAGCACTCAGGATAGCTGAAGTATGAGGATCACTTAAGATCAAGAGTGGAGACCAGCCTGAACAAGAACGAGACCCCGTCTCTACTAAAAATAGAAAAAATTAGCCAGGCATGGTGGCACATGTCTGTAGTCCCAGCTACTCAGGAGGCTGAGGCAGAAGAATTACTTTAGCCCAGGAGCTTGAGGCTGCTGTGAGCTAGTCTGATGCCATGGCACTCTACCCAGGGTGACAGAGACTATGTCTCAAAAAAAGGGGGGGGGCAAAGGATTTATACAATCTGAAGAGAAACCAGAGTATAGAGAAATGCAAATCAAAACCACAATGAGATACCACCTAACTCCAGTGAGATTGGCCTCTATCAAAAAATCCCAAAACAACAAATGCTGGTGAGGATGTGGAGAGACAGGGACACTCTTACACTGCTGGTGGGACTGCACATTAGTGCAACCTCTGTGGAAAATAATTTGGAGATTCCTCAAAGAGCTAAAAATAGAATTACCATTCTATCTGGCAATAGCATTATTAGGCATCTACCCAAAAGAGCACAAAACATTCTATAATAAAGACATCTGCAACCGAATGTTTTTGGCAGCACAATTCACTATTGCTAGGTTGTGGAAACAACCCAAGTGCCCATCAATTCATGAGTGGATTATTAAAATTTGGTATATGTTTACAATGTAATATTACTCAATTTTAAGAAACGACAGTGAGCTAGCACCACTTATATTATCCTGGATTGAGCTTGAGCCCATTATTCGAAGTGAGGTGACACAAGATCAGAAGAATGGGCTCCACATGTACTTGCCATCAAATTGGTACTGACTTGATTAACACTACAGTGCTCAAATGATGGTGGTGTTCACTAGGGATTTGGGGGTTGGAGGGTAAACCCACATCTGAGGGCTGTGGTGAACACTGTGGAGGGGAGGGACATGCTTGAAATGTAGTTGAGGAAGGGAATTAGGGGTCTCAATAGGGGGAAGGAATTCCACTAAAACTGATTTATGTGAATAGCTGTACATCTTGGTAAATTTACTAATAATCATTTCCTTGTACACTTAAAATGGAGTAATGACAGACATGGTATGTAAATTATACTTCAATAAAGAAAAACAAAAAAAGAATGAAGGCAAAATAAAAATATTTTCAGATAAAATAAAAATAAGAGATTTCATCCCCAGCAGAGCTGCACTACAAGAAATTTTAAAGGAAAATCTTTAGGCCAAAGGATAATATTACCAGATGAAAAATAAGATCTTCAGAAAGCAATTGAGAACCTTAAAAATAGTCAATATCTGAGTAAATGCAAAAGAGTATTTCATTGATTTCTTTTGCTTTTTTCCTTTTAATTGTATTATAATTTATATAATGTTTAAACCACAATTACTGTCTTATGGCATTTATAATGTGTTTCAGTTCTTGCTTTTTTTATAGCAAAAAAAAAAAAAAAGAGGGCAATGTGGAATTGTATGCTTGGAAACATTTTATATTCTACATGAAGTGGAATAATATTAAGTGTAAGTGGACCATGAAAACTTTGAGACATAGAACCCCTGCAGCCAACACTAAAAATGTATTCTAAAGAACTGTATCTAAAATGTCAATGGAGAAAAATCAAATGTAACTTTTAAAATTATTCAAATAATAAAGGAAGACCAGAGCAACAGAAAACAGAAGAGACAGGTAAAAACCAGATAATAAACTGTTATACCTAAACTTAATCATATCACTGATTACAAAAAATACCAATTAAACTAAAGATACCAATTAAGAGCGCTGTCAGGCTGGACTTGGTGTCTCATGCCTGTAATCCCAGCTACTCAGGAGGCTGAGGCTGGAGGATCTTTTGAGACCGGGAATTCAAGACCAGCCTGGGAAATACAGTGAGACCTCACCTAAAAAAGTTAAATACATACATACATAAAAAGGTTGTCAGAATAATTCTTACAGCAAAACTTAACTATAAACTGTCTACAAGAGATACACTTTATTTTTTTATTTATTTTATTTTATATTTTTGAGACAGAGTCTCGCTTTGTCGCCGGGGCTAGAGTGCGCTCCGCAGCATCAGCCTAGCTCACAGCAACCTCAAACTCCTGGGCTCAAGCGATCCTCCTGCCTCAACTCCCTGAGTAGCTGGGACTACAGGCACGAGCTACCATGCCCGGCAATTTTTTGTTTCATTTTTAGTTGACTGGATAATTTTTTCTATTTTTAGTAGAGATGGGGTCTCGCTTTTGTTCAGGCTGGTCTCCAACTCCTGAGCTCAAGCAATCCTCCCGCCTTGGCCTCCCAGAGTGCTAGGATTACAGGGGTGAGCCACCGCACCCGGCCAAGAGATACACTTTAAACACAAAGGTACAAAGTATGAGTAAATAGATGGAAAATGATATGCCATGTAAATACTACACAAAAGAAGATCGGTGTGGCTATATTAATATCAAATGAAGACTTCAAGAAAAGAAGCACTAGCAGAGATTAAGAAGGATATATCATAATGATCAAATGGTCAATTTGTTGGGAATACTTAAGAATCATAAAAAAAGAATCATAAATGTCTGTAATAACAGATCCTCAAAATATATAAAATAAAAATTGAGAGAATTAAAATGAGAAATGGGCAATTCCATAATCATACATAAGGGTTTAACACACATCTCAACAAGTAAGGCCAGGCACAGTAGATCACTTGAACCCAGAAGTCCAAAGTTGCAGTGAGCTATGGTCAGAGCCACTGCACTCCAACCTGGACAACAGAGCCAGACCCTGTCTCTAAAAATAGAAAAAACAAACAATTTACTCCATCATCAAACCACTACACAAAACACTATCAATCACCTTGACAATACTATTTATAGAACTCTATACCCCACAATGATAGAACATAATTTTTCAAATGTACATAATATATTTACTAGGGTAAATCATATTCTCAGCCATAAAAACAAACCTCAATAAATTTTAAAAAATTAAAATCATACAGAGCATGTCTAACCAAAATAGAATTAAAGAGCATAAGACATTCTGTTATAAAGACATCTGCACCCGAATGTTTATGGCAGCACAATTCACTATTGCTAGGTCATGGAAACAACCCAAGTGCCCGTCAATGCATGAGTGGATTGTTAAAATCTGGTATTTGTTCACAGTGGAATATTA